>CM035412.1:86655540-86883813 GCA_020310875.1 Ceratopteris richardii | reverse complement strand
ACAAACCTTCACTTAGGGTTCCTTTGATATATCTGAGTACCCTTTGGGCTGCAATCCAATCAGTCTTCTTTGGACAATGCATAAATTGTGACAACACCTACTGCATATGATAGGTCTGGCCTTGTCAAGGTAGCATAGATTAGACTACCTACCAAACTCTGATATTTCTTCATGTCATTGAATTCTTCACCTCCATACCTGCTTAATTTATGATTTACCTCCAATGGAGTAGTTGAGGTCTTGCAATCTTCCATGTTAAACTTGATCAAAAGATTCTTCAAGTATCTCTCTTGTGAAACATATACTCCATGTTGAGTATACACAATCTGCATTCCTAGAAAATAAGATAAGTTTCCCAAGTCACTTATCTTAAACTCTTTCTCTATTTGCTTCTTGAGTTCATTGATTCCTTGAGCATCTGTTCCTGTAACAATAATATCATCAACATAAATGCACATATAAATATATCCATTTTCACTTGCCTTCACTAGCAAGCTACTATCTGCCTTTGATGCTTGAAATCCACATTCATTCAAGAACTTGACCAATCTGTAATTCCAAGCTCTTGGGGCTTGCTTCAACCCATATAAGCTCTCTTGAGCTTACACACATAATCTGATCCAATTGATTCCATGAAACCTTCTGGTTGCTCCATATATCTTCATCTGCAATGTAACCATTAAGAAATGCATTTTTTCACATCCAATTGTGATAATTTCCATCCTTTGCAAGCAGCAATAGCAATCAATGTCCTAATTGTAGACATCTTAGCAACAGGACTAAAGGTTTCATCATAATCTACCCCATAAGTTTGGGCATAACCTTTAACCACAAGTCTAGCCTTATATCTAGACACCTTACCATCTGCAAACCTCTTTGTTTTGTATACCCACTTGCATCCAATGACTTTCTGATTCTTTGGTCTTGGTACTAATTCCCAAGTTTCATTTTCAAGTAGAGCATCATACTCTTCTTGCATTGCCTTCTCCCAATTCTGTTTACCTTTGGCTTCTTCATAAGTGGTTGGATCTTCTTCTGTTTTCACAATGTAAGCATAATCTCTTGTTGTTAGGAAAGATGTATCATAACTATACCTTATAGGCTCTTTCCTTTCTCTTGTAGATCTTCTGATTTCTGCACTTCTTGAAGTTTCAGCCTCATTTGATTCTGGATCAAATCTTGGCCCTTCTTCTACATGATCCTGCACTCTACATCTAGAGTCAACTTCATCAACAATTTCTTCACAGACTTTTACCTTTGCCTTTCCTTTCCTTTGAATTTCTTCAACACCTGCATACTCATTTGGGATCCTGTATACCACATGTTTTGCTCATCAAATGTTACATCTTTAGTAACAAGAAATTGCTTTGTGGATGGACTCCACAACCTGTAACCCATTTGTCTATCATCATATCCAATAAACACATACTTCTCTGCTTTTGGTTCTAGCTTATGTCTTAATTGTGAAGGAACATAAGCATATGCAATACATCCAAATACTTTACAATGATCAAGACTAGGTTTCTTACCCCACCATGCTTCATAAGGGGTTCCTCCATCCAAAGCTTTGCAAGGCAACCTATTCACAAGGTATGTTGCAGTGTTAATGGCCTCTGCCCATAAGTAATTTGGACAATTCTTTTCCATTCATCATGGCTCTTGCAAACTCTACAAGAGTCCTATTCCTCACTTTCTGCTACTCCATTCTGTTGAGGGGAGTACCTGCAAGGTTACTTCTCTTTTGATACCTGCATTCCACAAATAATCATCAAACTCTTTTGAGAAATACTCTCCCCCATCCATCTGATCTTAACCTCTTTAGCTTTTGTCCTGTGATCCTTTCTGCATAAGCATGGAAATGTTTGAATGTCTTGAAGACTTCTGATTTGTCCTTGATTACATACAAAGTAATCCACCTGGTTGCATCATCAACAAACAACACATAATATCTGGATCCATTTATGCTATAGTCCCTTGAGGGACCCCATACATCTGTATGAACCAATTCAAGCATGTTTGAATACTTGTACCCTGATTTGTTATAAGAACTTTTATGTGCTTACCTAATTGACAAGCTTCACACTTGTACACCATATGTTGCCCTTCAATGTTTGGCAATCCAAGCACTATCTGATTCTTTGACATCTCCTTTATAGCTCTCTCATTGAAATGACCTAGCCTTTTATGCCATAGGTCTAATTCAGATACCTTTTGACCTCCATAGGTAAACAATGCATGTCCTACATTACCTTGGACTTTGAGAGTGAACAATCTTCCCTCCTTTTTACCTGCAATTATGGTTCTATATTCCTGATTTGGATCTTGTACATAGACACCATCATTTGTAAATCTTACCTCATATCCTTTCTCCACAATTTGCCCTACACTTATCAGATTTTAGGAATAGTAGGAACATAAAGTACCTTGCTCAGAAGTGTACTTCCACTCTTTGTCTTCACTGATCCAATGCTCTCCACTTTATGTTTAGTATTGTCACCTGTTTGAACTGTATGTCCATTCACCCTTGCTTCCATATCAGTCATCAAGGATAGGTTCCCACTCAGATGGTTACTACACCCTGAGTCAATATAAAACACTCTTTGATCTTCTCCCATTGATTCATGAGTTGCATTCAGGATAAGAGTCATGTCATCCTTCTGATCTGATGCATAATTGTAATAATTATTGTTGTAGGACTGAGATTGGAAGTTTCTTCCACCTCCTCTACCATATGATGTCCTACCACCTCTTCCTCTGAAATTGCCTCTTTGGTTTTCTGCCTCCTCTACCTCTTTGACTATAATTCTGATTGTTGTATCCTCCACTTTGATTGTTATACCAACAATCATTTGCCAAATGATTTGTTCTGCCACAAATCCAACAAGCTTTAGCATTATCTTTGTTCTTACCTCCTCTTCCTTTACCTCTGAAATTTGTCTTCCCTTTTGTGAAGTTGGCTTGATTTGAGTTCCCTTCATCCTCATTTGATTGCTTTCCCTTGCCATTCTTTTTCTTATCTTTGGAGTACATAGCTTGACTTGTACTTCTATCATTGTCTCCTTTAAGATCCTGCTCAAAGGTTAGCATGTGTCCTAGCAATTGATTAAGGTCAGGAGTAAAGTGATCAAGTGACAATTCTATGGACAATATAAAAGGCTTCCACTTCTCATCACCTCTTAGACCTGTAAGTATTTGTCTTACCAACTTTTCCTCTTCAATATCTTCATCCACTGCTCCCAAGCTATCTGCAATATCTTTCATCCTTGCCACATAATCTGAAATTGATTGTGAGCTCTTCTTCTTGAAAGTTGTGAACTCAGCCCATAGTGATGACTTCCTTGACTTAGTTGTATTTTGGAAATGCTCTTCCAAGGCATTCCAAACATCTGTAGCACTTTCTAAACCTCTGATGTGAGGTAGAAGGTAATCATTTACAGCCATGTAGATGATGCTCCTTGCTTGAGCATCCTTTCTCATCCAAGTCTTCAACATTGCAAGTTCCTCCCTAGTAGGAATACTTGGATCTGCAAATTCTGGTTTTTCTTCATCTCCTGTATGAATGATATAAGATCTTTGCTCATGAGGTGTGCTTCCATCCTCATGGACCATGCTAGATAGTTCTCCCTATCTAGCTTATCAATCTGCAAGCTTTCTCCCATCTTGTATCCACCTGTGTATTAAAATCTTCAAGCTTTACAAACAATGTATGTACCTTTACTTCGAATTGAACTCCTTTTGCCTTTCTTGATGTCAATTTGTCTTCTCCTCGAGTTTTGACTCCAAGCTTTCACTTCTTGATCCTTCAAATGTTGAATCTCTTGAATCTGCAGCAGTCGAGATCCTCCTTTTCTTCAAATTGATGTCTCCTGCTCTGATACCACTGATGGAGAATATTAATCTCCAAAAGAACAACTTATTCTTGTGATTAGAGCACCTCTATACCAAGAATAAGTCAAAACATTTCACACATTTAGAGGATCAACTTCTAATTATCAAAAGATGAACAAATCTGTGAAGAAGATGATACACAGAAAAGTCTGCTGCACTATTTCCTTATATTGACTTATCAAACGTGTAAAGTTTTTGATGAAACTTTGTACGAATCATCTCCTAGAGATTGCGCAACTATTCCAAGTTGAATTACTCCAAAAGATTAAGTGTAGCTTGAGAAATCAACTTCTCAAGTTACCTATGTCAGAAACTGTACTTCTGAGAAGTCGATTCAGACACCCCTAACTTCTTAACTTTGATTCTCACAATATCTAACCCGTTTTGCCAAATGCTTTTAGCCACGAGTAGATCACCTTCCAACTTAAAGATTAAGTGCTTGCTTGCACAAAACTTTAAACTATGGAGTGAGCACTGACCAAAAGATTAAACACGAAATTTGCGCCTGTTTCAGAGAACTGTAGACATTCAACACATATGAATGTTCCTATTCACAATTCTCCTAGCCTGTTTACATTGGACTCTGAAATTCAGGTCACAGGCTCATTAACTAACAACTTAAATATCCTCAAAAGGATTTTGCTAATGATCAAACACAGAAGGAGCAGACACGAAAAGATCGCGCGCAATATTTCTTCATTAACTCAGAAAATTACAACTGAGTGATGAGAGCAAACACAAATTCACTTTCCACTATCTCATAGCTTCTATCTCCCTAATTCTTGACTTGTAACTATTGTCACATATGCTCTCATCCATGCCCCGACTTTTCTCAAGGTATTTATAGATAATTTGTACATACTTCTTACTGAACAAAAGATCTAAGTCATCTATGACTATGCTAATGTACATATGTGTACAAGACAACATTCTGACTTCTTCTTAATTTTGCAAATGTCTTCCTTTGCTTCATTCTGACCATAAGCATTCTCCAAGATCTGTATAATCACCAATTTGTGATTGGTTTGCTCCAACAAGCCTAAGTTTGAATTTCAAATTCAAATGATCTCAAAAACTCCTATAAAAGATGAAGTAAAAAGTCGCGGGACATACTCTCAGTTCAGCTCACTCCCCGAGGCAAAATTCCATTGTAACTCATTGTGTGTGAAGGTTACTCTATAGCCAACACCACAATACCTCATTTAGCTGTGCTTAGCAAGCTAATGAGACTGTACAAACACATTTATCAATAGAAGTATACATTCATCATCTCTGTTTTGTCTGAGTGTTCTACTTCAAGTCTGTCATCTTCAAAGGAGCATTGCTCTGGATCTACTGAACCAAATTAAGTGTTCTTTAGCTCATTGGAACCAGCTCAAAGTCTACTACAAGCATACAAAATTTCAAAGGATTTCATTCAGCCATTTGAGAGAAAATCGAGTCGAGGTGCACACTGGTATTTGTCTGCAGAGTTCCTGAAAAGTCGGGGGTGATTATAATTTTGCTAAACTTATTTCTCAGTGCATGGTTTATCAATTGAAGTGATTTCACTTGTGATTGGTAGCTTACTAAGGTACATTAATACTCTCAAAAGGAATTGTTCCAATTTTAAGTGTGCTGGACACACTGAGTAAAAGTCTGAGCAGGTATCACTACAGGAATAGAAGGTTTTGCTTGATTTTTTGAAGTACAAAGTTATCTGTTTTGGTTTGATCATTACCCAAACTATTTCCAAAGTACATATATGGTTTCTTTGTGTCATTTGGAAGCTAAGCAAGTGTACTAAGCATATCTGAAGAGAAAAGAGGGCAGGTGTGAAGCAGGTTTTGCAGCACCAACTGATTTCCTGAGTGCATCCAAGACAAGCCTACACACATTGGCTTGGACCCTTGGACTTATGGAAGATTAGCATAGACAAAGGATTATCTAGGCTTCACTAAAGGAAGGCTTATGTGAACATATGCTTATGTGTTCCTACCTTTTTTAGCCCTTGTAAAAGTCTAAGTGACTTATCATTTGTTTGTAATCACTTTAAGTCATCCACCTACTTCTAGAGTCGTGGAAATTTGAATGATGAGATGGAGAGAATATCTCCCTACTTTTAGAGGAGAGATTCAAGTGAGCCTAAGTTTGAATTTCAAATTCAAATGATCTCAAAAACTCCTATAAAAGATGAAGTAAAAAGTCGCGGGACATACTCTCAGTTCAGCTCACTCCCCGAGGCAAAATTCCATTGTAACTCATTGTGTGTGAAGGTTACTCTATAGCCAACACCACAATACCTCATTTAGCTGTGCTTAGCAAGCTAATGAGACTGTACAAACACATTTATCAATAGAAGTATACATTCATCATCTCTGTTTTGTCTGAGTGTTCTACTTCAAGTCTGTCATCTTCAAAGGAGCATTTCTCTGGATCTACTGAACCAAATTAAATGTTCTTTAGCTCATTGGAACCAGCTCAAAGTCTACTACAAGCATACAAAATTTCAAAGGATTTCATTAAGCCATTTGAGAGAAAATCGAGTCGAGGTGCACACTGGTATTTGTCTGCAGAGTTCCTGAAAAGTCGGGGGTGATTATAATTTTGCTAAACTTATTTCTCAGTGCATGGTTTATCAATTGAAGTGATTTCACTTGTGATTGGTAGCTTACTAAGGTACATTAATACTCTCAAAAGGAATTGTTCCAATTTTAAGTGTGCTGGACACACTGAGTAAAAGTCTGAGCAGGTATCACTACAGGAATAGAAGGTTTTGCTTGATTTTTTGAAGTACAAAGTTATCTGTTTTGGTTTGATCATTACCCAAACTATTTCCAAAGTACATATATGGTTTCTTTGTGTCATTTGGAAGCTAAGCAAGTGTACTAAGCATATCTGAAGAGAAAAGAGGGCAGGTGTGAAGCAGGTTTTGCAGCACCAACTGATTTCCTGAGTGCATCCATCCATCACTCTCAACAGTGGTATCAGAGCATAGAAGGTAAACATGGGTGATGGTTTCCCTTCCTTCATTGACAAATTGGACAGAAACAGCTATCAAGCTTGGTCATTGAGAATGAAGACCTATCTACAAGGGAGAAGTCTATTTGGATACATATCAGGAGATGAGGAGTTGCCCTCATTCAAGACTAGAGGACTACCTACAAAGGATGAGCATGAAAGACTTAACCAATGGTGTGCAAAGGATGCTTTGGCAAGGTCTTATCTCTTAAACTCTATATCTGACTTTCTTTTACCTCATGTAAGGAACTGTAAGACTTCCCAAGAGACTGTCAAATTATTTTTCTTCCAACACAAGGGCTAGGAAGAACCAATTATGGATTGAGTTCACAACCCTTAGGAAGCAGCCAAAGCAATCAGTCTCAGAGTATGTGACAAAGATCAAAGATGTGGCAGACCAACTAGCAAGCATTGGAGAGGAAATTGAAGAGGAGCAAATAGTCAGGCAAGTGACAAATGGACTCAAGGCAGATGATAAGTGGGAAAGTTTCACCACTGCAATGGACCTCTACATGGACATGCATACCCCTGATCTCACAACACTTATGGGCCAACTATTTACACATGAAGCAAAGTTCACCAAGGCTGGAGATCAATCAAAAGGTAATAACCCCTCTGCTCTCTATACTGATAAGAAAGTTAAAGATAAAGGCAAGAAGAAACAGGATGAAGAAGGGTCTACCTCTCAAGCTAATTATGCAGGGAGAGGTAGGTCATCTAGAGGAAGAGGCAGAGGAGGTAAGCCAGGTAGGGGGAGACCCTACAACTCATCACCTTGCAACATCTGTGGGTTGTCCAATCATAGCACAGATGAATGCTACAAGAACTACAAAAATCAGAGAGGAAGAGGCTACTCAAGAGGTGGATACTCTCAAGGAAGAGGTAGATTCAACCAACATCAAAGCTACAATGGGTACAACAACCAATACAACAACAACTACAACAACAACCATAATGGAAGCTACCAAGGTGGATTCAAAAATAGAAGAGATTACAACAACTACACAGAGGAGCAAGATGACTCCTTATTGATCATGAATATGACCTCCAAGATAGGTACAAATGATGATCATTTATTTTACATTGACTCAGGATGTTCTAACCATGTAGCTGGCAATGTGGCACTACTTTCTGATTTGGAAGAGCCCAAGGGCAAACATCAGGTACAAACAGGTGATGACACTAAACACTCTGTTGTCAAAATTGGAAATGTGAAGACATGTGATGGTAATCAGAACCTACTAAGCAGAGTACTCTATGTACCAACAATAACTAAGAATTTAATGAGTGTTGGTCAGATTGTGGAGAAAGGTTTGCAGGTCAGATTCACACAATATGGAGCATATGTGGAGGACCCAAAACAAGGATTCAGAAGGATAGCCAAAGGGGAGAAATCAGGTAGATTATTTACATTTGAGCTAGAAGATACAAAAAACATTGCTTTGTATAATTACAAGGATCAGACACTTTCAGAGTTAGAGATATGGCATAAGAGATTAGGGCACATAGGTGAAAGGACTCTAAAGCAAATGTGCAGGGATCAATGTGTGCTTTAGTATTTGTCTATAGAAGACTCAGATGATTGGTACTTTCATAGTGCGGCAATCAAACATATTACCTTGTAGAACAATTCCTTTAGTTCACTTGAGCCTGATCCTATAGTGAATAGTGTCACATGTGTAACGCAAAATCCTCATATCCTATGATGGGAGTTGCTAAGATCATTTTGACTACTGTTGATGGTAGTTCTTTTACATTATGAGATGCTTTGTATGTGCGATGGATAAAGAATTTAGCCAACATTGGCTTAGTTCTCAGATTTTATGATAGAAAGTGTATAGTTCATTATGTCTCAAATGGTGATATGATTATTGCTTCTTGCATTTTATGTCATGGGCCATATACTCTCATCGACTATTCAAAAACTATGAATGACTCAGCATATGGAAATCAAGATTCTCAAGCTATCTTAGATGCAAAGCTTTGGCATGCACGCTTTGGTGATCTGAATCTTGCTACTTTGCTATGCCTTGATAGATCTAAAATGGTCTCTTCTTTGCCAAGACTTGAGGCACCTTGTAAACAAGTTTGTGAAGCTTATATTTTGGGAAAAATGTAACCTTTATCTTTCCCAAAAGATGGTTTAGTTTGACTACTCAAAAAATGCAGCTTGCTCATAGTGATGTCTATGGTCCTATGCGGACATCTTCCTTTGGGAACTACCTTTACTTCATGATAGTTATTGATGATTTCACCAGGAATGGATTTGTTGAAAGAAAGAACAAGTCTCTCATGGAGATGGCAAGGTGTATGTTAAAACATTAGGCTTTACGATATAGTTTCTATCTTGAGGCTACTATGTGTGCACTACATATACTTAATGGGTGTCCCACCAAATCACTGCAATGGATCACTCTCTAGGATGCTTGACATGGTTGCAAGCCATCTGTTGCTCATCTGTATATCTTTGGTTGTATGTCATCTGCATTACTACTTGAACAACAACATAGGCAATCAGATGATAAAGGAGTGAAATGTATTCTTGTTGCGTAGATTTAAAAAAGCAAAGGCTATCATTTGTATCATGCACAAACTAAATGTATTTTGTCTAGCCATGATGTTGTTCTTGTGGAAGATGAAACTCAACAATTACTTTCATGTACACAAAAGACATTAGTTAGCTCCAAAGATGTGTATGATACTTTGCTACCTCTTTTTATAGGTAGAGAGTCAAGTGTTGGTTGAAAGGAGGTTATTTCTCAACATCTACAGGTTTCACATGATGATGCAAGTCATTTTATTTCTGATGCAGATTTACATAATGCACTTGTGAACAGATGATATACAAGAGGGAAATGTCTACCAAAATGGTTGGTCTAGACTTTGAGAGATAGCAAATTAGATGCACCTTTTTTGATATCAGACTCATTAAAGTTTTCATAATGCTTCTTTGGCATCATACTTTTATGCAATGGCTGCCTCTAGTCTTTTTGATGCAAATAAGCATGCTTCTTTTCATGAATCATAGAATTCAAAAATTGGTTCGCTTCGACGGAATCAAAATATGATGTTATTATGAAGAATGTTTATTTGAATTATGTGATTTACCTCTAGGAAAAAAGACCAATGGCACTAAATGCCTAAACAAGCTGAAACATAAGCCTAATGGAACACTTGACAGGTATAAGGCTGGGCTTGTTGTAGAAATTTATTATCAAGAGAAAGGCATTGATTTTGATGAGGCCTTTGCATCCGCATGGTGAATGACCACCGTTCCTACCATATGTGCACTTCCAGCTTATGATGGGTTGAATGTACCTTAGCTAGGCATTCAAACTACATTTGTGAATGGTGACTTACATGAAGAAGTGTATGTATTTTAGCTTGATGGTTTTATGAAAAAGGGTATGAAAACAAAGCTTTTAGGTTGAGAAAGGTGTTCTATGGTTTGAAACAAGCACCACATCCTTGGGATCAAAAGATACATGGCTACTTGATTACACATGGTTTTGAGAAGAGTCCTAATGAGAGCACATTTTATTTTTTGAAGTGTGCAAATGATGTGCTTCTGATCATTTTTTTGTGCGTTGATGAAATGCTTATAAGTGGTCCTAATAAGAATCATATTGTTGAATTTAAGGCTGATTTGCATGCCTCTTTTTAGTTGTCAGATTTGGGGCATTTCCTTCATTACTTGAGCATTCATTTTATGCATGTTGATAGAGGAATAGCTTTGTGTCAAACAAAATACATTGATGCACTATTGCAATGTTTTTTTTTTGGTGTTACATATTGCAAAATTATTGCCACTCGCATAAAACTAGGTTCACAATAGAGTCTTCATGATGCTAGAGATGCATTTGAAATTGTTGATGCATTGCCTAGGTTTCAAGCATTGGCATGCCGTTAAGCGCAACTTTTGCTATTCGAGTCCTACCTAGATAGTTGGATGATTCTATCCCAATGGGATTCATTACTGCTAGATTTACACTCTTTTTCTTTTTACTTAGATTGGAATGGTTGCTTTGGAACTCGTGTGTCCACTATCAATTGTGAGGGAAACTATAGAAGAGCTCTCATAGAGATTGTTGAGAGTGTGTGGCTCATATGCCTTTTGGTTCATTCGGGTGTTCGTTACTCTTTTGCTACCACCATTTTCATTGACAATGAGAGTGCATTGGTAGTTGCAAGGAACCCTATGTTCGAAAGCTCCCACAAAGCACAGTGAGGTGCACTAGCATTATGCATGGGAAAGGTTCTCTGTTGGAGAGATAAGTTTTGCATATGTGCCCACAAAGGATATCATTATAAATCTTTTCACAAAGGCTCCGCCTAAGGAGAAGTTTAAAGCTTTCTACAAAGATTTGGGCTTACTTCCTTTTGTGGATTGATATCTTTCCACATAGCATCCAATTCCTTATACATGAGTGCTAGCTCCTTGTTCACCGCATTAGTCCCAAGGGTTTCGTTGATATATTTTGTTAGTGCTATTTTTTATGACACTTAGAGCCGTTAGAGCACATTTTTATCTTTCTAGGAGGTTTTTTCCCTTGGCTTTTTTGAAGACACTTAGAACCGTTAGGGCACATTTTTATCTTTCTAGGAGGTTTTTTCCCCTGGCTTGTATATACACCTATAACACTCACAGGTTATTTACTCGTGTACTTTTACTTGGTAATACATTCAATATTGTGTGCTTTGCTCCAAGCTGCTTCTTCTTCTTCTTCATTGAGCAGTTCATGTGCTTCCGCAAACCTAATACTCAAATAACATTGAGGAATAATGCATTCGATAAGTCATGAGATTGTTTACTAGGGACATCGTTTATTTCCAATCAACTCAGATAATGTGCACTCGCATGCTCACTACTTGTCCTATGCATCGTTATAATATTCAAACTTTTGCACCAATTATACACATCTTGTAGGAAGATCAAACAAGGCATAGCACGTCCATTATGCATGTTGCACATCAAGATTTCTTAGCTAATAAAAAGGGATAAATAAAATTCAACTCATCTACAAGTAAGAAAAAATATGCTAATTCTATACAACTGAAGAGGGAAGAGAAAGATGAAAAGAAAACATAAAAGTAGAAATAGTTTTGCAAATATTGTAAAGGAAACAATCATGTCATAAAGAGTTCTTAAAAGGTTGTGGCAAAAGAGGGAAAGAAGAAAGAGGCTGAAATGGTTGTTGTAGAGGCATCTAAACTACTAAGAGAGTTTGCTAACCTTGTGAAAATTGAAGAATGTGAATTTATTATTGTTTGTAGCTATCACCCATCTTCTCAGGAGTAGTATTTGTCTATAGTAGACTCAGATGATTGGTACTTTCATAGTTCGGCAATCAAACATATTACCTTGTAGAACAATTCCTTTAGTTCACTTGAGCCTGATCCTATAGGGAATAGTGTCACATCTGTAACACAAAATCCTCATATCCTATAATGGGAGTTGCTAAGATCATTTTGACTACTGTTGATGGTAGTTCTTTTACATTATGAGATGCTTTGTATGTGCCATGGATAAAGAATTTAGCCAACATTGGCTTAGTTGTCAAATTTGTTGATAAAAAGTGTATAGTTCATTATGTCTCAAATGGTGATATGATTATTGCTTCTTGCATTTTATGTCATGGGCTATATACTCTCATAGACTACTCAAAATCTATGAATGACTTAGCATGTGGAAATCAAGATATTCAAGCTATCTTAGATGCAAAGCTTTGGCATGCACGCTTTGGTGATCTGAATCTTGCTACTTTGCTATGCCTTCATAGATCTAAAATGTTCTCCTCTTTGCCTAGACTTGAGGCACCTTGTAAACACGTTTGTGAAGCTTATATTTTGGGAAAAATGTAACCTTTATCTTTCCCAAAAGATGGTTTAGTTTGACTACTCAAAAAATGCAGCTTGCTCATAGTGATGTCTATGGTCCTATGCGGACATCTTCTTTTGGGAAGTACCTTTACTTCATGATTGTTATTGATGATTTCACTAGGAATGGATTTGTTAAAAGAAAGAACAAGTCTCTCATGGAGATGGAAAGGTGTATGGTAAAACATTAGGCTTTACCATATAGTTTCTATCTTGAGGCTACTATGTGTGCACTACATATACCTAATGGGTGTCCCACCAAATCACTGCAATGGATCACTCTCTAGGATGCTTGACATGGTTGCAAGCCATCTGTTGCTCATCTGTATGTGTTTGGTTGTATGTCATCTGCATTAATACTTGAACAACAACGTAGGCAATTAGATGATAAAGGAGTGAAATGTATTCTTGTTGTGTAGATTTCAAAAAGCAAAGGCTATCATTTGTATCATGCACAAACTAAATGTATTTTGTCTAGCCGTGATGTTGTTCTTGTGGAAGATGAAATTCAACAATTACTTTCATGTACAAAGAAGACATTAGTTAGCTCCAAAGATGTGTATGATACTTTGCTACCTCTTTTTATAGGTAGACAGTCAAGTGTTGGTCAAAAGGAGGTTATTTCTCAACAACTATAGGCTTCACATGATGATGCAAGTCATCTTATTTCTAATGCAGATTTACATAATGCACTTGTTGATGAGAGGGATGATATACAAGAGGGAAATGTCTACCAAAATGGTTGGTCTAGACTTTGAGAGATAGCAAATTAGATGCACCTTTTTTGATATCAGACTCATTAAAGTTTTCATAATGCTTCTTTGGCATCAAACTTTTATGCAATGACTGCCTCTAGTCTTTTTTATGCAAATAAGCATGCTTCTTTTCATGAATCATAGAATTCAAAAATTGGTTGGCTTCAAGGGAATCAAAATATGATGTTATTATGAAGAATGTTTATTAGAATTATGTGATTTACCTCTAGGAAAAGAAGCCAATGGCACTAAATGCCTAAACAAGCTGAAACATAAGCCTTATGGAACACTTGACAGGTATAAGGCTGGGCTTGTTGTAGAAATTTATTATCAAGAGAAAGGCATTGATTTTGATGAGGCCTTTGCATCCGCATGGTGAATGACCACCGTTCCTACCATATGTGCACTTCCAGCTTATGATGGGTTGAATGTACCTTAGTTGGGCATTAAAACTACATTTGTGAATGGTGACTTACATGAAGAAGTGTATGTATTTTAGCTTGATGGTTTTATGAAAAAGGGTATGAAAACAAAGCTTTTAGGTTGAGAAAGGTGTCATATGGTTTGAAACAAGCACCACCTCCTTGGGATGAAAAGATACATGGCTACTTGATTACACATGGTTTTGAGAAGAGTCCTAATGAGAGCAGATTCTAGTTTTTTAAGTGTGCAAATGATGTGCTTCTGATCATTTTTTTGTACCTTGATGACATGCTTATGAGTGGTCCTAATAAGAATCATATTGTTGAATTTACGGCTGATTTGCATGCCTCTTTTGAGTTGTCAGATTCGGGGCATTTGCTTCATTATTTGAGCATTCAGTTTATGCATGTCGATGGAGGAATAGCTTTGTGTCAAAGAAAATATATTTGGCGTTACATATTGCAAAATTATTGCCACTCCCATAAAAATAGGTTCACGATAGAGTCTTCATGATGCTAGAGATGCATTTGAAATTGTTGATGCATTGCCTAGGTTTCAAGCATTGGCATGCCATTAAGCGCATCTTTTGCTATTCGAGTCCTACCTAGATAGTTGGATGATTCTATCCCAATGGGATTGATTACTGCTAGATTTACACTCTTTTTTTTTTATACTTAGATTGGAATGGTTGCTATGGAACTCGTGTGTCCACTATCAATTGTGAGGGTAACTATAGAAGAGCTCTCATAGAGATTGTTGAGAGTGTGTGGCTCATATGCCTTTTGGTTCATTTGGGTGTTGGTTACTCTTTTGCCACCACCATTTTCATTGACAATGAGAGTGCATTGGTAGTTGCAAGGAACCCTATGTTCGAAAGCTCACACAAAGCACAGTGAGGTGCACTAGCATTATGCATGGGAAAGGTTCTCTGTTGGAGAGATAAGTTTTGCATATGTGCCCACAAAGGATAGCATTATAGATCTTTTCACAAAGGCTCTGCTTAAGGAGAAGTTTAAAGCTTTCTACAAAGATTTGGGCTTACTTCCTTTTGTGGATTGATATCTTTCCACATAGCATCCAATTCCTTATACATGAGTGCTAGCTCCTTGTTCACCGCATTAGTCCCAAGGGTTTCGTTGATATATTTTGGTAGTGCTATTTTTTATGACACTTAGAGCCGTTAGAGCACACTTTTATATTTCTAGGAGGGTTTTTCCCCTGGCTTTTTTGAAGACACTTAGAACCGTTAGGGAACATTTTTATCTTTCTAGGAGGTTTTTTCCCCTGGCTTGTATATACACCTATAACACTCATAGGTTATTTACTCGTGTACTTTTACTTGGTAATACATTCAATATTGTGTGCTTTGCTCCAAGCTGCTTCTTCTTCTTCTTCATTGAGCTGTTCATGTGCTTCCGCAAACCTAATACTCAAATACCATTGAGGAATAATTTATTCGATAAGTCATGAGATTGTTGACTAGGGACATCGTTTATTTCCAATCAACTCAGATAATGTGCAGTCGCATGCTCACTACTTGTCCTATGAATCGTTATAATATTCAAACTTTTGCACCAATTATACCCATCTTGGTAATTTACGAAAAAAAATGAGGTTTTTTTCAATAAAAAATGAGAAATTGATGGTCAACGTGAATACTTGCATTATTGGCCAATAAGTAACATCGGAAATTTTATGGTCCAAACAGAATTTCAAGGCATTCCCTTTTTCTTAATGTATAGTTTTGCACAATGGTACATATTACTTTGCTTGTACTGTAGATAGTCTAGTACCAACCCATTTGTACTTTGTGCATGAGGACAACCTCCACGCCAACATGAGAATCAATTACAAATAAGTGAAAATGCAATAAGTAAATGATTTAGTGTGAATATACATGCCACAAACATCATTTTTCTTAGAAGATTAGAAGCCTTGTGTTGTTCTTCAATCCATGCGAGTGGGATACTGTCAATGGTGCAGACACATGTGTAATATACATTAAAAAACCGACTAACCTACTTTATGCCTTCAACGAACCTCAACAATTGCTTGATACGTTTGGGGACCTATGCTAGTACAATTTTCGCAATCTTCGTAGGGTCCATATTAATACCTTGCTTATTATATATAAAATTAGGACACTTCTTCCCATACAAAACAAACACTTGGAAGGATTCAGGTATGAACTCCGCGAAACATGCGTTTTACTCTTGAGTGTGGTCCAAATCGTTCTATGAAACACTAAAATTGTTAGGAAACACTTTGATAAAAGTGGTGAGGTAAGAGTCAAAGATACGCGTTACCCACTTATAAAATTAGGGGATGCAATCTTCAAACTAGAACTCACTACCACCGATGCATATAATGATCTAATTTTGGCAACTCAAACAGTCTAAAAGTATCACAATAAGGTAAATAGAAAGTATCCGTTTCTCTATGGCAGTGTTCCTCCTCTTCAAGTTCATGTGATTTAGAGTTGGATCCACTCTAAGATTTTGATGAGCATCTTACTTTTGATTCTTCTTCCTCGAAAATGCTTTTGTATGACCTTGATCTACTTCTTTGAGTTTTCCTACTTTTCTTTGATCATCCCTAACCATGTTACCTTTTACCTTACATGAAGAGTCCCCTAATTCTCTAAAATCATTTGAATCTTGCAATTGATCATACTATGAAATGGTTTCTTTCAATGGCTTATTCCAAAGAGTGTTGCTACTTTTTCACCCAACCTATTCAGTAGATCACCAAAGTTTTGCGCAGAATCTCTACTAGTAAGTCTTTTTTTTTTAATCTTCCTTAGTTCCTTTAATATGCCCTCTAGAGACCTCATCTCGAAAGGATGCTAAAAATTGGTTCTGAGTATTATAGTTTGTAAAACTATCCATACCATATTTCGCAAACCGAATCATGGATTTATCTTCTAGTTTTGCCACAAAATGTCTTTTCTTGACATCATCTCCAAGGTTATCATATCCACTTGTAGACCATGTACATTGGAACTGCCCAACATGACCACCACTATTACACCACGAAGCAATGGGTGAAAGCGTCCTAAAGAGGGAGGAAAGTGCCCCACATTCCTATGTGTGTTCACACATCACCAAGAAAATATATCAAGAGTAAAACCCATTGAGTATATTGCATGTCTCACAAATGCTTTTACAAACCCATCAAGAATATGCCCGACACCTACATTTCTTAATACGCTTTCCTTGAGTTCGTCGACCTAGATAAAACAAAGCCTTAGATGCAAAACATGATTCAAGAAGAGGACACAACATTAAAGAAGACGAGCTTTAGAAATAGGGCTAGGATGTGGATTCCAAGAAATGTGATGAATTGTAAAACTAATTGTTGATATGTACACCGTATTGTATGCCAATAAAGGGAAAAGGCCATAGGCTACTTTCTTTTATCTTTTAAAAAGTGCTTCTTTTTCTAGAAAGAAAAGAAATCCACCACCATCATCAATCTTAACCGATTTCATTATTTCATGACAAAATATATGCTCAACTTTTACGTAAAATTCTAAAAAGTCGTTGAGATATCAATTTTATATTTTTATCATCTCTTTTATATTTTGTATGAAATCTCGCTTCAAAATCGTTAAATTAATGAATATGCTTGGTTATATCATGAATCATAGCATACAAGTCAATTGATGGCATGCGTATGATTTTCGATAACACGCAATTATAAGTCATGATATCTTCCATTTCTTCCAAGCAATATTTTTAAGAAATCCACTAATAATCTTTTCGTTCTGAAATACATTTGCAAGAAAAAGGTATTTTTCATGTTTTTCCATATTTAGAATCTTGGTATACAAATGCGAGTTTTGCAGACCAATAGTAAGAGTTTGTCAGACTAGGTGACGCCTTCGGTATGAAAAGAAGAGATGACCAAGGCCTTCTCGACCCCATAGGCAGTACTTATACGAGTGAGGGGCACCACATATTTTACTATCTTTGACATTGTTCATGATTTCGTAGTGGAGAATTTGCCATATACGTATCAATCTTTTGGTCTTAATGAGAGGATGCCACAGGTCTCCAAATTTAGTCTCCCATTTGATACGGTGCTAGTTTAGACACCATCTCCTATTAAGGGGATATGAAAATGAAGGTGCTTATGATTCAAAATGTTTTATCCAATTCGCTACCATTGATCCATGTTAACCCTTCCATCTATGATAGATCATTCTCGAGAATGAGGAGTGTCTTTGAGTTTCCTAAGGATAGATTTTGTGTCCTAGTAGGCACCAATCTTCATAGTAAACTCTTACCAATTCTGTGTTCTCAAATATCAGCGAGTTTTCTTGATCTTCGTTCCAAAGATGCTTCCACTTATGAAATCCTCTATTCCAAAGCCTCTTTGCTTTCGAGGTTCTTTGAGTCAATGTATTTAATACCCTTTTGAGAAATCCATATAGAATCATTTTTTCTTATCTCCGCCACCCACTCTAACCTTGTTTTACTTTCATGTATGGCTTTATCTTGTTTCAACCCTTCCACAGGGAGCAGACTAGGTCCAAACCTTTTGGAGTGACAAGAACCAAAGAAAACATCAAAGTGAATAGATCGAGCCCCTTCCAACTTGGGATTCTTGTAAGCTTAAGAGAAGATTTGTTTCTGAGAATCAATTTTTCCCATGAAGCTTCCATTTTCCACCAAACTTGGATCATCCATTTGCAAATAGCTTATCTACCATTCCTCCAACATGTAGAATACACAAACTACTAGAATATTTATGGTTATCATAAATTTCACATTTGATTTTTCATACATCCCTCTTAAGAAATAGGCAATGCATAAGAGGAGGAAGGTGTTGATTGCCATGGCATGAACCTCAATGTTGATCTACATTGCCTTGAAGTTATCGAATTGATTATCCACCTTGGCAAGAACTGAATCCAACTATTGGCCAATTGAAACATTGAGACCCATTGGAAATCTAAGCACCCAAAAGATATGTCGATTGGGGAGCTTTGGTTAATGAAGATTTATGCAAAAGGGATAGAAATAGCGTTAAAATTATTTTTTAAATAACTCATTCTAGATCCAAAAGCAATGCAGAATGTGTTTACACATTTCCAAAAGATGGTCATACCATAAAGGTGATTATGCACAAAAGCATTCATGTTGTTAAGGAATAGTCTCATCAACATTTTATTCTTGGTATGTAGAAGCTAGAGACTAAGGATCTGACCAAGATCTCCTTGATGGTTAATGAAGAAGTTGAGACCATTGATGGAAATTGCAAAAAGAGATGGAACCAAGGAGGAGCCTTTCTAGTAGAGAATTTTAATTTAATGTCCTCGAAGAGTTGAGTGTTGATATTAATTCATGCCAAAGTATTTCCTATAAGCATTGACATCATACTGATGAATCTAGAGCCATAACTTAGATCTCTCACAAATGGTAGAATGAAGTCCCACTCAAGGCGATCATATGCTTTGTCAAAATCTATCTTGATAAAGAGAAAACTTTGCAAAGACTCCTTGGAAAATTATAGCCCTTCTCTCAGAGCAATAATAGCCTCTATAATAGATCTACCTTTTATGATTCCTTTCTTATCTTCATTGGTCCATGATGAAAGAACTTGGAGAAGCTTATAGGAGGTAGAAAAGTGTCAACTTCAAATGCTCATAGCGACCAACATTATTACAATTAGAAAAAAAATCCTTTTATGGGAGTGATACACATAGGTTGAGTGTATATAATGCACAAGAGTATAAGGAAGAAGCAAAATATGCTATAACAATCAATCAGACACTCAATTGTGGAACCTTAGGAATACGTAGAGATTGATCCCAAGTCAAACCTAATATTTCTCCCAATTTACTCACACAAATGCTATGAAAATGTACAAGCATAAACAAGACATGAATATATTTTCAATGAGCTATCTCTCATTCAATCTGGAGCTATGTAGAGAGAGCAACAACCTTTGCAAACTTATTGTTGGCAAAGAAGAGCTTCTCCCCGATGAGTTTTGCCAATCTCTTTTGCCATGAGCTTCTCCCCGATGAGGTGGTAATGAGCCTCTATGTGTTTGGTTCTCGCATGGAAAATAGGGTTTGTCGCTAGATGCATGGAACTTACATGATCTCCAAATATGTGAGGTTTGGAACTCACAAGTCCCAAACTTGTATACAATGCTTTTAACCATATTGTCTCTTTAGTTGCTATGGTCAAACCTCTATACTCTACTTTAATTGAGGATAAAGCAACCATTGGCTGCTTCTTGGAACTCCATGATAGTGTTGGGGATGTAAGGGTCATGTGACCTTACCCCCATATTCATATATATACATCATATATAGAGCATTGCCTCAAGAGAGAACATTATGTGGGTTTCGAGGCTCCCACGCATATCCGTGCGTCTTTCCTCTCTTCTCTCTCCCTCCATCTCTTCCTTCCTCCTCTTCTTTTGCACACCAAAGCCCTTCATTGGTATCAGAGCATGCTGAAGGCTAGTGTGCAAGAAGCTTCAATGGAAGCTTAGGTGAGAAGAGGTAGAAGTGCAGGTCGGCATCTCTTGACAGCTGTTTAGTATTTCGGTCATCACTCGAGCTAGGAAGCTTGGATTGACACGTTTTAAAGTTCTGTGCGTAGCTAACACAGAGAGCTGCAACGTCACAGAAGGGTGCAGAATCTACTTCAGACTTCTGAAGTGCCGAAAACTCGAAAAACGCAGAGAATTGTAGAAGGCGAATCTACATTGAGTAGGACAGCAGGTCGGTTTTTTTTGTCATAACTTGAGTTCTACAAATCGGAATGCGATGATTTAACTTCCTGCTCGTAGCCTCTTTGTAGAAGAACTCAGATCCAGATTCTGAGTTTTAGGTTGCCGAAATTGCAGAATACAGAGCAGTACTATTGCAAGTGAAATTGAAATTGACAATAGGTGCTTGTTTTGAGCATATCTTTAGCTACGCACCTCTGATTGAGGTGTTCTTCATGTTGTTACGTAGCCAAGAGTTAGATCTTGAAGTTTGCTGAAGACCAAAAGTTCAGATTCAGAGGTTATCACCTCCGAAACAGCAAAACATAGAGCAGTACAGTTTTGCCCAAACAACCCTAATTGCACTTGGAGGTTGAATTTGCTTTGGAACTTCTTCGAGAGAGAATTTATGGTGTGCAAGCTCTTATTTTCAGAGCTTCAAAGCATTGTACATGTATGATCATTGTGGTAGCTCCTCCATATGAGAGTAGAGCATGATCTTGTCATGTGTTTGACATGTAAGATGACATTGTGGTATACTCTTTTTGAGGTTTATGCCATCATGAGTTTGATCATGGATGTATAGTGGCATTGTGGTCTATATCTTGCTTATGCCACTTGGTTATGGATTTACTTGCCGGTTGCACATACTTTTGTGAGAGTTGATTTTGGATCTTGTATGGTACTTGTATCTTTTGTTTTCTTTGCAGGTACATGATCCAGATTGGAGCCTCAGTTACACGTTTATTTGTCACCGTTATTAGCATTTGGTCATTGATTGATATATATTTGCCAGTGTGATTCTTGGCTTATGTGGATGGTGATTCCCACATGGTTATTTTGGTTCTAGAGTCCATTTTAGAGAGGAGATGCTGTCGAAATTTTATCGGCTTTTATGCTAGAAGAGAACTCTAGTGGATCTTGAAGCTTGTGTGATAGCTTTGGATCATTGTTTATCTCCATTCATTTGGACTTGGTCACAGGTTATTTGTGATAGGTTGGACCCACTTACAAGATTCATTCTTGAGTGGGAGGTGCATCACCATTGTATTGGCATGTATTGCTATTAGTTTTTGGCATATGTAGTTGCCATTATCTTTGATTGGATCAGTCACAGGTGGTGGCAGATTACTCATTGTTCTTTCATTATTGGTTATCTTGTTTGATTGCTCAGTTTATAGGGGATACTCTGTCGAAATTTTCCAAGGATTCTTTCACATCTACTTGATCACTTTGGAGACTTGGTGAGCAGGCTTATGCTCATGGTTTTATGTACATGCTAGATGCATGGTTATGTGACAGGTGGTTCACATGGTTTTCTTCTCCACAAAGACATATGTGATGTGATTTATGCATATGGATATGCATCTGTGATCCTATTGAGGATAGAGTATTGTTCGAGTCTCTTGTTACATTGCTAGTCTTGGATTGCCAGCATGGTGTCTTCTCGATTCGATGGGACTGACTTTCCGAGATGGAAAGCTCAGATGTGGCATACATTGGTTCGTGCAGGGTTACACATGTATGTGCATAGAGATGCACAGAGGCCTCGTGACATGCCCGACCACGTATGGATGGATATGGATGCATTGGCCAACTCCACTATCCGATTACAGCTTGTCGATTCTATATATGAGTCGGAGACGAGTAGTGCATTATGGCAGAGACTACATGATATGTATGCAAGTCCATTGACTCATGTGAGACATAGATCACATTGACGACTTCGATGTTGGCATTGTGGTCGTGAGGGCCATATTCGACGACGTTGCTTCAGGCGGATGCAACGACGACATCAGAGACATGCACGTGATGTAGATCAGGTAGTGACTTCAGGAGAGTCTATGGCAGTTGATTATGCCAGTGATGGTGATATCACTTTCTCCTATGGTTCATCTCAGGATTCCTCTTGTTCATTGGATAGCACGCATATGGCTTGGTTGCTTGATGCATTAGCTACTTTTCATGTTACTCCACATCGTGAGTGGTTTTGTCGATTCTCACGTGAGAGTCGTGGATGTGTGCAGTTGCCTGACGGTACGACATATGACATTGAGGGTGCAGGAGATATATGCCTTATGCTACCTAGTGGAGCATCACTTATGCTCAGACATGTACGCTATGTGCCTTCATTCCCTATGAGCTTGATTTCAGTTAGCTAGTTACAGGAGAGCAGATGTTATGCATTCCTTGGTGAGCATCATTTTCAGTTGGGGTTGGGACAGCTTATGCTTGTCAGAGGTGCCAGGGTTGGGCACAGGTATCCACTACAGGTACTTCATATGAGAGACAGTCTCGTCTCAGTGGGAGTTCAGCCTTATGTGCGATGTGAGACTCGTCATGTCTCATTCTGTCTACCTATAGATAGGTCTATTGACATTCATGATGCACATGTATGGCAAGATTCAGATGCTCAGATGGATGCACATGTAGAGCATGCTTTGGATGCTCATGACGCTTACGGAGAGCATGATTGTTCTGATCATATGGATGCTCTTACAGAGCAGACTTTGGATGATCAGCTGGATGCTTTAGAGCATGATGTGGATGCTCGTATAGAGCATTGTGATGATACTCACTTAGAGTTAGATCATCAGATGGATCTTGGTGTTGATGTTGTGTAGTCAGCTCATGTGGAGCATGATCATACACTTGGTATGGTAGAGCAGGATTGCTCTCATGGTACACAGCGTATACCAGAGCATATTAGCTCTCAGGATGCATAACTAGACACATCCTTGGTTGATAGGATGGTTGATTTGGATGCTGAGGAGTCATTAGTTATGCAGTCATTCTTGGATTCGCTCATGCCAGATATTGACACAGATATGTCAGGACATGTTGGTCTTGATGATAGTGCTTTGGATGCCTTGGATATAGGCATGGCTGACATGCTTAGGTTAGCCAGGATAGCACATGTTTCGTCAGCATTCGGGAGTTTGATGTATGAGTTGTTATGCTCGAGACCAGACATTGCAGTTGCTATTGGAGCATTTGCACTTGGAGTTGTCAGTCGTTCGATGATTGACATAGGCATGGAGCGAGTGGGAGCTTTGCAGGAACTTCATCAGTTCTTGCATCAGTCAGATGTGAGCTCGACTCTTATCGATATGAGTCTAGAGCAGTTTGAGGTGCATGGATACACCTTATTCGAGGGAGTTGGTGTAGGCTGATCTGGTATGGGTAGAGATCCGGACTCTTCCTGTACATTATTCTATAGTCCTACATCATTCTTTGTATATGTTACCACTTATGGTCACATTGACCCTTAAGTGGGAGATTGTTGGGGATGTAAGGGTCATGTGACCTTACCCCCATATTCATATATATACATGATATATAGAGCATTGCCTCAAGAGAGAACATTATGTGGGTTTCGAGGCTCCCACGCATATCCGCGCGTCTTTCCTCTCTTCTCTCTCCCTCCATCTCCTTCTTCCTCCTCTTCTTTTGCACACCAAAGCCCTTCAGATAGTAGCTTTGAGCCTATAAATGCTAAGTAACTAGAAGGCTATCATCCTTAGCTCCTGCCCAATTTGCATTTCAATAGATTTTGATATCCAAATCTGAAGAGTAAGGATAGAATATACCTTCATTGATTGTATCTTTGAGATCTTAAGTACTCCTCTCTTAGCTGCATCCATGTGTGGTTTTCTTGATGAGTGCATGAACTGACTAAGCACTCCCACACTATATGAGATGTCTGCCCTTGTATGAGTAGCATATATCAAGCTACCTACCAAGCTTTGAGAATCATTAATATCTTCAATTTTCTCACCTTCATAAACATTAAGTTTATGTTTCATCTCCAAGGTGTACTTGTAGGTTTAGTGTTCTCCATTTTGAACTTAAGGAGTAGATCTTGAATGTATCTTCTTTGAGTCAAATACATTCCTTCATTTATGTATATGACTTGCGTACCTAGGAAATATGTGAGCTCACCTGAGTGAATGATTTTGCACTCCTCTTGTATGTGTCTCTTGATCCTTTGAATGGCATTCACATCATCACCCATCACAATAATATCATCTACATATACACGTAGATAGATAAACTGATTCTGATCCATTTTGTCGAATAGAGAAGGATCTTAGTTGTTAGGTTTCAATCCTTAATCTTGAAGGTATGTAACCAACGTGTAATTCGAAGCTCTAGGAGCTTGTTTCAATCCATACAATGCTTTCTTAAGTCTGCAAACATAAGATGCATGATTAGGGTTTTCAAAACTTGGTGATTGTGACATGTATACCTTTTCACTTATCCAACCATCTAGAAATGCATTTTTCACATTGAGTTGGAGGAGTCTCCAATTCCTTGGAGTAGTTACACTTATCAATGTTCTGATTGTAGTCATCTTTTCAAGTGGTCAAATTGTTTCGTCATAGTCTATACCATGAGTTTGTGAGCAATCTTTGACAACTAATCTTGCATTCTACCTACAAACTAATCCAGCTAAGTTTCTTTTCACTTTATATACCCATTTGCAACCAATTACCTTTTGATGCCACAACATTGGAGCCAAATCCCATGTGTCCATTTCCTTCAATGCATCTATTTCTTCTTTCATGGTGTTTTCCCAATGAGGGTTTCCCTTTGCCTTTTCATAGGTTGATGGTTCTTCTGAAATCGAATCTTTTGCCAAGTAGATTGAAATCTTTGTAACAAATGTGGAATCATATCCATACCTTTTTGGTTATTTCTTCTCTCTTGGTGATCTTCTAGGTGCATGTTTGGAGCATTCTCCAACCTCTTACATCGTTTCTTTGCCTCTTGAGTTCCATAGTTTGTAATCCTTTTTTCTTCCATCTTGGTCATTTTGTGTGTCACTTATTAGATCCTCGACCTATGTATCAAGCTTGCTTCCTAATTGATGAGAATCACAATCAAGATCGTATGGTAGAGTTACCTTTTGTTTATCTTCATCATACCGAGACTTGTGTTCTTCAAACACAACATCTCTACTTGTAATGAATTGCTTGGTTGAAGGATTATAGAACTTGTAATCCATCTAAGTTGAATAATGTCCAATAAACACTGCATTTGTTGCCCTTTCATCTAGCTTATCTCTTATTTGTGATGGTACATGAACATAAACTAAACAACCAAACACCTTGTAATGTCAAAGACTAGGTTTTCGTCCATGCCATGCTTCATAAGGATTTGGATGTAATCTATTGACAAGGTACACAATAGTTGAAATAGCTTCTGCCCATAGATAATATGGCAACTTTTCCTCTTCAAGCATTGTTGTGGTTGATCCAACTAGTGTCTTCTTTCTCCTCTCTGCAATTCCATCCAATTGAGGAGAGGAACTAGTAGTCACTTTCGTTTTGATATCTTTATCCTGCAAGAACTCATCAAACTCTTTGGACAAGTATTCTCCCCCTCCATCAGATCTCAGCTTCTTGAGTGATCTACTTATATGATTCTCCACATGTGCTAGATACTTTTTGAAGCAATCAAAAACTTCATTCTTACTTTTGATGAAGTATATAATAGTTTATCTACTATGGTCATCAATAAATGAGACATAACACCTTGATGCTAGTGATGAAGGTTCTTGACTTGGTCGCCATACATCTATATGTTCTAAATCCAACAAGTTGTTGTAGATGTAGCCTTTCTGGTTGAATAGTTGTCTTTGTGCCTTCCCAATTTGACTTGCATCACACCTCTTGATCATGTGTTGCTTTGATATGTTCGGAAGTCCTCGAACACATTCGTCCCTGCATATATCCTTCAAGGTTCTTTCATTCACATGAGCAAGTCTCTTATGCCACACTTCAACCTTAGTTAGGGTTTGAGAACCAAAAGCAAATAGAGCTATGTTCGTGGTCTCTCCTTCTTCAAAAGCAAAGAGCCTACCATGCTTCTCACCTCTAGCTATCTTCTTCAAGCCTTGACATGGATCTTCCACAAAAGCTCCATGTTGTGTGAACCTAACTTGCAAGCCTTTTTCAACTATTTGGCCTACACTTATTAGGTTTTTAGTGACAGTGGGTACATAGAGAACCTTAGTAAGAATGTTTGTACTGCCATTGGAAGCTTTGAAATTACCAATCTTCTCTGCATTGTGCTTTGTCTCATCCCCTATTTATACTTCATGTATATGCTTTGGACTTTCCAATTCAGATAGAAGAGCAATGTTTCCGCCAACATGATTTGAACATCCTAAATCTACATTGAGCAAATGATCATCCTCTTTACGTTCTTTGTGGCTTAGATTCCTAAGAAGCAATGAGTCCTCATGTGGTTGATTATGTGAATAATTATTGAAGTCCCTTCTATTATAACTTCTACTGTTATTGTTGAAGTTGTGTCCACATCTGCCTCTATTGCTACCATATCCTCCTCTTCCACTTCCTTTCTAGGTCTTCCCATTGAACCAGCAATTCTGACTGGTGTGGTTGGGTCTTATCGTAGATGGCACAAGGCTGTTTGGGAAGTCTTCTCTTCATCTTCTTCCTTCTTCTTGCCTTTGAGCTTCTTATCCTTCTTATCTGCGCTATAAGTGCAACAAAATGCACTATGTACTTTGGAGCATCAAGGACAAAGAGCTGATATAAAACAGATAGTTTTGGATATGGACTAGCTCAAAGAACTTACTATCTATGGAAGACACACTGAATTTCAAATGCTCATGTGACCATCCTAATTACAATTCGAAAAAATCCTCTTATGGGAGTGATACACATAGGGTCTAGTATATATAATGCACAAGAGTATAGGGAATAAACAAAATATGCTATAGGAATCAATGAAACACTTAATGGTGGTACCTCCTATTTTTCAAGAATACATAGAGATTGACCTCAAGATAGAAAAACTAAGATTTATCCCAACCTACTGAACCAAATGCTATGGAACATTTTAGGCATAAAATAGAACTAGTAACTTTCCAGTAAGCTATGTGTCATCCAATTTGAAGCTTTGTAGAGTGAGCAATAGCCTCTGCAAGTTTAGTGTTGGTGAGGAAGATGATGCATAAAAATTAAGGAGCAAGACAATGATGGTCACAAGTGTATGTATATTGCTTCCATGTATTGTACAAGTGATTTGAAGTCCTTACATAGACTACAAAAGTGATCCAAAACTTCTACAAGCAGAGTTTGAATTCAAATAAAGGCGAGAATGGTTGTTGGAGAGAATCAATTCACTTTCCTAGAATCTAGGAAAAGTAAAGAACTAGTTTGATCTACTTTTAGGTGATTGACTGCTTGATTGTTTGCAACTCAAATACCACAAATTTGTGGAACTTGAGCTCTCCCTTTCTACTTTTACATGTGTAAAGTTTAGGCTTTTAAAATGGTAAGAGATCCATGAAAGATCTTTTTAAAAAATACAATAAGTGAGCATAAGAAAAAGAACTCTCCAACAGATATTCCTTCAACGTAATCCAGGCCATAGTTTTTGATGTAGATCAAATCCACCTCAAGAATAGTGTAAGCTTGATGTTTGAACACATGATCCTTGATGAAAGGCAATGGTAATAGAAAGAACCCTAACGTAGCATAGTTATAGGCCACTAGTTTTCAATCTCTTATTTTTCTATGTTTTTTTGTGAGTCATCATAACCACCCCTTCATCTTGAAGTCGTGAACAAGTAATTGGTGAGACTATCCACACCTGGTCTTTGACCACTCAATAGAGAATCAATAACTTCTAAAATCTCTATGTGAGTAATAGGGTAGTCATTAAGATGCACCATGTTTTGTGGAGTTCATTTAGATCTAATTCTATAGATTGTGACCTTGTAATCTTCCCTTTGAGATGTGAGTGGAGTGGAAAACCCCAAGATTTGAGTGAAGTGGTTGGTAATTAGTTCGATATTTTCTTCAACAAAAGTGCATTCCACCATGTAGTTATCTATCATGTATCATATCCCTTCTATGTGTTGCTTCTTCTTTATGAGTTTACATACTTATTTTGTTAGTTTATCTTCCTTCCTCTCCCACCACTCTTTGAAATAAATCTAGAGGTCCTTTCTTTGAATTTCCTGTTCTTAGCTTTACTTGCTTCTAATTTTCTATATTCCCAGTTCAAGGTGGGAAATTCCTTCACTAACTTTACTCTCTAGATGCCAAAAGAGAGGATAAAGAACTCCCTTCTCACACGTCAAATGTTCAAAATATCCTCTTGATTTCTATAAATGAAACTATGTGGATTTCTTGACAACCAACTTCTAGTATTTTTCTAGAGAGGCGTGGGTGCCAAAGGCCTTAGTTGACATCAAGGCAATCATCTATTGAACGGAAAGGAAAGAGATGGTTGGAGGATCAATATGAATCTAAGGGGATTTCCTATGACTTAGATGTGTCTTGAAGCTAAGAATCATTCGATAGTGGTGAGATAAAACTAAGTCTACATATAAGCATAAGGATGTGAGACCCTAATTATCAATGATATTTTGGATAATATAGCTTCTATCAAGTCTAGATTTTTGCAAATCCTTACCAACAAGAGGTGTGACCAAGAGAATACATGCTCACCCTTCAATCACTAGATCATTGTGGAGCTTAACCTAGTCCCAGATGTATTTCTCTAGATCATCACTTATAGGCCCCCTTCCATCCCATTTATCATACACAACTTGTCTCCACCAACAAGGAGTGTTAGACAATCATGAAGCCTATAGTACCACCATTAATAACATGCAAGTGATGTGTAGTGACCATCAAATGAGATGCCAAAATGCTTTTAGACCTCATTTAAGGCTCAACACCCTCAATTTTGGTCTCTGGAAGGTAGATGATTTGTGGGTTAACATTTTTATCCCGAATCCTTTGAGCAACCACGATTGCTTTTGAGGGGTCTCTTAACCTCAAAACATTATATGAAAGAGGAATTATTTATGATGGAAGAGATCTTTGTTGGTCAAGGATTTATACCTCTATACAACTTGCCTATGAAATATATCCGATTCTATATGGGGAGACAAGGGAGGTAGCACATCTATGGCAGCCCCGAACTTCCCTGAGTCTATTCGTTACATCTTCCCATTTCAATGGACCTTTTTCATAGGAAGAAAATAGAGATGAACTCACACATAATAGAGAATCGATTCGAAGAGGCTGAGCGATAAGTAAAAACTAATTAAACCATATGGTATTATTTGTGTTATTGCAAAAGGAATTACAAAACAGAATGGATCCACCAAGTGCTTCTTACACGATTTACAAAGTAACATTTTTTTAACGTAATAAATATGTTTGAGTAGACCATAGTAAAGTGATACATATGTTTGTTTCTAAGATGCATGAGATGTCATCCCTTTAGCTGCTCACCCAGTCTTAGAGTTCCTTCAACATCCAGAGTCTCATAGTTTTTGGCCAAAAGAAAGGAGTAAAATATCACTAAATCCTAGGAAGTAGAAGTGGAAGCTATCTCGAGATTGAAGGGAACAGCTATCTCCTAAATGTTTCTCCTGTCAGATTGCAGCTATGGCGGCTCAGACACGGGACGTTGACAGAGATACAGAGCAAGACCTCTGATGCATGCACAAGAAAGTAACAGAGGACTTGCAGCCAGCTTCCACGCGAAGACGACGATGAACAGATAGTCGACACGTGTCCGTTCCGTCAATCGCGGCGTCAATACCGTCCATCGCGGGGCTCGTTCGCAATACCATCAATCGCCAATACCGTCAATGGCCAATTCCGTCAATCGCCAATACCGTCATTCGCGGGACTCGATCGCAATACCATCAATCGTCAATCGCCAATACCGTCAATCGCGGCGTCAATACCGCCCATCGAGGGGATTCAATTACCGCCGACTGATTGACCGCTGACTGGCCTCCTACTGTTCGCGCGCCGGGATCAGCCGTTGCAGCTCTGGTCCTCGTGGCCCGTGTCAGGTGTTGAAGTCATGGAGCTTTTCGATCAGTGGTAGTAATTCGCACGTACGTGCGCCATCAATCACTCGTCCAGCACGCATGTGGAAACGCGCGCCCTCTCCTCTGCTGGCTTCGTGAGAGATAACGCCGCCCTTACATTAAAGTCGATTTTCGCCGATACCCGCGTGCGTCTGGGTCGGACCCGCCGCTGCTCGCCGGTTTTTCGGTGGTCACCGGCCGCTCGGTCGCCTGGGCCGTGTGCACCGATCCGAAAATGGAGGAGGAGCCCTTTAAAAAAGAAGAAGAAGTGACCGCCGTAGCCTTTTCGCTTTAGTTCGAAAAAGAAGAGAAAAAAGAAAAAAGAGAAAAAAGAAAAAAGAAGAAGAAAAAAGAAAAAAAAGAGGAAGAAAAAAAAAAAGAAAAGAAAAGAGAAAAAGAAAAAAAAAGAGAAAGAAGAGAAAAGAAAGGAAAATATACAAAGAACAAAAAAGAACAAAAAGAAAAGGAAGGAAGAAAAAGAAAAGGAATACTGGGAAGATCGAAAAGGGGAATTGGGCGTCCCTTCTCGGCTTTTGCGGGTGGTTGGCTTCGGTGTCTTCCTGGTCTGTGGTCAGTTTCTACTCCATGTTGGAGGGGCCTGCCCTTGGGTTCTGAAAAGTAAAAGTGGTGCAAGTTCCTTTTGGCCATGGATGGGGCTGCTGCCTCTCTCGTGAAAAGTAATCGGGCCCCGCTCCCTAGGGAGACCGATTCCCTGGACGCTCTGCTGGAGGGGGGGTCGTGTGCCGCCCCTGAGGCATCCGAAAGTGTTGTATCCCCCGTCGTGTCCCTCAGTAGACCCGCAGTTCTGTCTGCTCAGGAGGAGCTCAAGAAAGTTTGCCTAGTCGGCCAAGTATTTGGCCCTAGGCCCCCGCTCGAAATTGTGCGACAATGGCTTCGAAAAGAGTGGTTCCCTCGGGGGCTAATTGTCAGCAAATGTCAGTTCTTACCAGCAAACCACATGCTGCTAGTCTTTGAGAATGAAGAGATGGCGTTCCAAGCCCTAAGCGTTGGCACCTGGCAGTTTGGTCGGGCGACCCTGTGCCTATTTAGATGGTCCCCGGACTTTACTCCTGACAAATCGAAATCACTGCGGTACCCGCTGTGGGTTGAGCTCCCTAACCTCCCTTATTTCTTGTACAACTTCGTGTGGGACATCGTCTCTCCTATCGGCAAGCCGTTGGCTTCACGCGAAGACATTGGTGGTCTCATCTATGAAGGTGCAAGACACTCGTTCAATGCTAGGTGGCACCCACAAATCTGCGTCGAGGCCGACCTCTCTTTGCCGCTTCCATCAATGATCAAAGTGGACATGGGCGAAGGTGATGTTTGGGAGCAGGTTATCACCTACAAAAACCTCCCCAACGCGTGCTTTCGTTGTGGCCAACAAGGTCACAGGATTAAAGACTGCCCTATCAGGCAAAAAAACAAGCGTTCGCAAGAAGCCCCCAAAACTGCTCAAGACAACAACGGCGATGTGACCCACTCGTCCAAGGAAGGGGAAGGCAAGGGATTCATCAATCCTCAAGCTGATGCTGATGGCTTTACTGAAGTTAGAAGAAGAAGGAAAAGAAGTCCGAGGGCCAACGGTGAGAGAAACAACCTGCCACTTTCCCCCAACAGCAATTTGTACTGCAATCTAGGAAAGGAGATCAACGAGCTTGACTATCCAAGCGGGAAGCCTCTCGAGGTAGATACCTACGACAATGCCCTAGAGATCCCTGACAACAAAGAAACCCCCCAGGAGGGCTATACCACAAGCAAAGAAGATGGATTCACCACTAGTAATGAAGACAACATGGATAGTGAAAGTTCCATCATTGGATCGACGATCCCGGAAACGGTGCCGAGCACGGGGCCCTACTCTCCCCAGCAAGGTGTTTCCCGCAAAGGAAAACAGCCTATGGAGCTACCCTGGAAAAGCCCCTACAAGAACCGATTCCTAAGTCGGGATCAGATCCCAGCGAAAAAGAAAGATGAAGCCAAGAGAAGAAAGGACAAGGCTCCCTCCCGCAAAGAGGGATCAATACAAAAATGATTGTCATCTCGCTTAATGCTAGGGGGCTAACCGACCCCTCAAGAGCGGCCATCGTTGGTCAATGGCTCCGTGACACCAGCTTAAAACCAGACATTATATGCATTCAAGAGATTAAAATTGACGGAGAAGACCTTCTGAAACGGCTCAGACAGGTTTCCTCGGCCCATGTGTGGATCCCAACAAAGCACCAGCGGGGGTCCGGTGGAACGGCCATCGGTGTTAAACAACCCTGGCTTGAAAAGCTCGAGAACTCCATTGAAGATGTAAATCACCGCTGGATCGCGGTTTCTTTTGGTGCTCCCCTCTGTGTTACTATGGTTTCTTTATACGCCCCTAACGGGGATTTGGAGAGGCTGAACACTTGGACTTCTCTTGACTCGCTTCCTCACAACGTGATTATATGTGGAGACTTCAACATGGTGGAGGACCCTATGGACAGATGGATGGGCAAGGGCAGGGTCATTGACAGTCGGGAGAAAGAATCATGGGACATGACCAAACTCCACCTGGATCTGGTCGAATTCAAAGACTCGAATGGCTTTTCCTGGTCGAATCTCCAAGCGGGCGAGGATCTGAGGAAAGCTAGACTTGATAGATGCTACGTCTCTCAGAGCTTTACTCATCAGTGGGGCCACCCTTCAATCACGCAACGTACTGACCTCACCATCTCCGATCACTACCCGATCGTTATCACTTTTCAACCCTCCAACAGGACCCACAAGGCTCCGTGGTTCCATGCCAACGCTTCCACCTTCTCTCTCCCCTCAGTCCATCAAGAGATTGCCGATGTGTGGAAGGTGGCGTTCGCCTCTGGCTTGGCCCCAGCCAAGTGCTGGAGAAGTGCGGTCGACAAGTCTCGCAAGATCATGATCAGAACTAAGAAGATGCTCGAGACAGTGCGGCGGGCTCGTAGGGAAGCGCTTTACCACAGACTCTGGCGACTCGAGGAGGAAGTGAACAAAGGAAAACACCAAGCCCAGAAAGGTCTCCGAAGAATCAGAGCAGCGCTGAGATACGAGGAAGAAATACAAAGGAAAAACTTGCAAATATTCTTCAAGGAGTGGTGGGCTGGAAAAGCCGACAAACCCACCAAAGAGATGTGCAGTATCCTTAAAAGGAAACACAACAGAGAAACGATCCCCCTACTGCTAGACCCACATGGCAATGTATGCAACTCGGAAGAAGATAATTTTGGCATCATCGAAGGGCACTTCACGAGCCTCCTGGGAACCTCGAACCCCCTCTCCCACCATAGAAGGGATTGCATGGCTGCCATTTCTAGGGTTTCCCCCCGGAGAATACCACCCAACCTCCACTCCCTGCTCCATGCCCCGATCTCTGAATCAGAAATCATGGAGGTCATTGATGCCCTCCCTCTCGGCAAAAGCCCGGGACCCGATGGACTCACTAACGAGTTCTTTAAATCCTTCAAGCTGGTGGTCGCCACCCCTCTTCGGATGGTCTGGCAAGAAGCGCTAAAATTTGGTGCTCTTCCTTCTTGTATAAATAATGGAATTATCAAGCTGATTCACAAGAAGGGGGAAAAAAACAGAATCGAGAACTGGCGGCCAATTACGATGCTCCAAACAGGGTACAAGATTGTCGCCAAAGTCATTGCCAACAGACTTGCGTGCCACCTGAGATCTTGGCTTAGCGAGGACCAAAAAGGTTTCATCAAAGGCAGGTCCATCCTGGAAACCATTATGGATATTTGGGAAGGCATTCAATTTGCAAATGAGTCTAATCAAGATGTGGTCTTCCTCAAGATCGACTTTGACAAAGCCTACGATAGACTAGAATGGGACTATATTCTGCAGTCGCTCCAAGATCTCGGATGTAGTCAGAAATTCACCAAGATGATCGCGACCCTTCTCGGCAACGCAACGACCCAAATTAACGTTAACGGCAAACTGTCGAAGGCGATCCATCTTAAAAGATCTATTAGACAAGGGTGCCCTCTTGCCCCCCTGCTCTTTGCCATCGCCACTGAGGGGCTGAGCAGACTTGTGGCTCATCATGTGGAGGCTGGCAATATCAAAGGCCTCCAACTACCTCACGACCACAATCAAATCATCATGAGACTGTTTGCTGACGACATGAACGCGTTCGTTCACAATGATAATACCAGCCTGGAGACTTTCTGGAGGTGCCTTGATACCTTTTGTGAGGCCTCTGGATCCAAGATCAACCACAATAAGACCGCCTTTAGGGCCATCGTGGGACACCAACCTGGCCCTCTCATTGTTCATGGCTGTCAAATCATTCCGCAGGGCCAAATCTTTCGGCTTCTTGGAATCCCCTTGGGATTTGGCGTCTCTATGGAGCAGCGATGGAACTGGGTGCTGGCCAAACTTGAAAACAAGCTCAACTACTGGAGAGGCATGCAAATCAATCTCGCTGGACGGGCGATGGTTATCAACACGTTCCTCCTCTCGTCTACCATCTATTTCCTTTCTTGCTGGAGACCGAATGAACAAGCCTGTCCAAACTGAATAGCATCTGCAGAAACTTTCTTTGGACGGGTGATCATAACAGAAGGGGGGTGCCTAAAATCAAATGGGCCATCTGCACCAGCCCTAGAGATAGCGGGGGGCTTGGCATCCTGGACATTGGGTGTATGGCTAACAAACTGGCCGCCAAATGGATGATTAAAGCTTGGTGCAATAGGGAGGCCTCATGGGCCAAGCTGATCTTCAGAAACAAAAATGAGTTGACCCTCACGGGGTCCCCGAACTGGAAGAACCTTGACATCATGACCCTGCTATTCTCCCCGATACCTGTCTTCCCGAAAGGCTCCAGTCTCGTATGCTCTCTTTGGAAGGGCTGGAATAAAGTCAAAAGCTTCACAAGAATTAGTGAGGACTGGAAGTGGGCGGCCGGAATCAGACAAAACGACTCTATCTGGTTCCCGATCCATGGCATCCGGAGTGTGGAGTCGTGGAACATTCAAAACGCCAAGAAGTTATGGAACAAAGGATTCAAAAAATGGAAACACCTCTGGAATCATGACACCAACAGTTGGATCAACTTCGAGGATATCGACCCTCACATAAACATCTCCTACGAAGAATGGAACACCTTGCAAAGCAGATGCCTCGCTTGGGAGCGCCACAAAACTCGCCTTCTCATGGGACATGATGCTCCGAACGCGCGTGGTCTCAAATGGCACAATGGAAATAGCCTACTCAAAATCCCGAACATCAAAGAAACGACTGACCTCCAGATCAGCCTCAACAAGAAGTGGTGCCTGTCTTGGACGCGGCTTCGGTGGGACATGAAATTCATGGGTATCTGGCACCCACTTATAGAGATTAAGAAGTCTGTCCTCTTATGGCAAATTCTTCATCGAGGAATTTGGACTAACCAAAAGGCTAGCAAAATTTGTGGGATCCCTCCGTGGTGCAAACGCTGCCACCGTGCAATCGAAGATGTCCCACACATCTTCCTTACTTGCCCCAAATCCTACAGAATCTGGCAGACGGTTGGACTGAAAATCAGAGTTCAGAAACAGCTTAGCTGGAAACAAGTCCTTCTGGGAGAAGCGATTGGATGCTCCGCGGCTCTCTGGAACGCAATCAGAGGGGAAGTCCTGTGGAAAATTTGGCGGGAGCGGTGTGCTCTCAACTTCGGCGACCCTCCCAAGGAGTGGACGATTGAGAAATCTCTTTTCCTCCTTGGCAAGAGGATTGTCAACAGTAAGAAATCCCCCCCCTTCAGGCACCATCAAGTCCTCCTTTTGACCAACAACAAGCTCAAACCCAAGTGGGTCCCGCATGAGGGCGACGAGAGGGTGATCAACCTTCTCTGTAATGCAACCTAGGATTCAACCAAGCCTCCCCTGCTTTGTGGGATTTGGGGGGTCCCGTGGGCACTAGTCCCCTTCTTTTGTACTCTTGTTTCTTAATTTAATTCAAGTCCGGGAGAGTAGGCTATTGCCGAACTTCCTTTATATAAAAGAAGTGGAAGCTAGGTCAGCCTCCCCTCATCTATTTTCTGCCACTTCTCTCTAACACTGTTCCTTTCATCAAATCACCACCTCTCTAGTCCCCAACCTCCTATAGTTCCCTTTTGATGTACAGGTCTCCTACACATAGACCAATCAAAGCCAAAGTCTAAGGTAACCTCCACGCTTTGAGAGATCAGATCCAATAGCTGCCTTTTTCATCCCATTGTTCACAATATGGCTTCATCTAACCCCCTCCTCCCAAGCCTTCTCTTTTTCACAAAGCACCAAGATGTAAACCTTCATCCTCCCTAGTTTGCAATCATTAATCACTACCCATGCATGTTTCTTTTTCTTTGACAGTGTAGCCAGCTTCTCTAATCCTACGAGAACCATCAAGAATCCTATTGTTTGGTTCTTCACCTTCTCCTATGCACCTCTCGGAGCCTCGTCTTTGAACATACAGAGCTCTTCTTGCTTTTTCTTAGCATATACCTCAAAGTATCTTATGCATGATGCTATCTTAGTGGACAAAACTACGGATCAAAAAAGATTGGTGAAGATAAACTCTAATCTAGACTCAAGGAGCGCAATAGGAAAATCAATAGGTTTTGTCCAAGTTTCTACCTTTTTATCCAGAATAGAATAATGTACAATAGTTTTTTTCCCTTTTTGACGTGGTAAACTTTGAGCTTGAATACATTTACAAGAGGCACGGGCTCATCTTTCCATATAGATATGCAAACAACACCTTGACTCAGAAGTTCTTACACCTTCTATGGCTCCTCCCAGACTAACGGGAATTTTCCTTTTTGCTTTGCATGTCTAGTTGGAATGTATGATAGTTACACTAAAGCTGCTTGAACTTTAGAAGACCATAAAATTTATTGTGCCTTGCCTTCCTCTTCGCTTGCACGTATTCTAATATGGAGCGGGCTTCTTCATGAAAGTCTTCTACTACCGTAAGGGAAATAAGTCTAGACCTAATGATGCCTATGATAGTTGGCGAGCGGTATTGCTATCCTTGTTTGATGTTCCCTGATCTAATCAAGAGGTCAATTGGCCTAAGAGGGAAGACGCCATAAATCAATTGGAAGGGTGAATACTTGATGGTCCCCTTTGGGGGATTAAGATAGGCCCAGGTAGTGCCTAGATAGGTGGTCCCTTGGTCTTGGGACTCAAGTAGCAGTTCTTTCATAGCAAAACAAGTAACAATTTGTTTTTGCTTTGCCCTTGGCCATTCATGAGTAGGTAATATGTGCAAAACTTTCTGTGAGAGATATTGTACCTTGAAAAGAGCTTGTGAGTTGCCGAGTTCATGAAATGTGTGCAGGATGTGATGTGACTTTTATGGGGAAACCAAATGAGTCTAGGATAAATTCAAACAGGAATCGAGCAATAGTAGATACAACATAGTTTTGGGTAGCTTGCACCTCAGCTCATGAACATGCATAGGTACTTTTCTTGTAGCAATGAGTAGGTACTTTTCTTCTCATGACAATGCTTGTGGTTAAATAGGTCCCATGAAGTGGATTCCCTAGCGCTTGGAACACTCCCATTCTGGAGAGGTCATAAGTGGAGGGTAATGCCTCCTAGAAGGGCAAGGTCCATAATGTTGACATGCATCACACTTTGCTAGGCAATCACACATCTCCTCAAAGAGGGAGCGCCACTTCTTTCCAGAAGGTTAGAGCCTTGGGGAAAAAAACAATTCCTCAACATATGCTTGAACTTTTGATACCACCTAGAAAAGCCTTGTATTTTGAATAGAATAACGTCACGAAAGTCATAAAAAATCCCTTTTTGTGCGACCTTTTTTGAAGTAGTTCTAGATACATGATTTTCCAATACATTGAAAGCTCTAGGCGGATCTGGATTTCTAAATGAAATTCTTGGAATAGATGGAACCACCTCCATATTTTCCCCATGATTTAAGGTTTGTAAAGTAGGTACTTATGGCCTTGTGGTCAAAGATTATTGTAAAATTCACTAGGAGCAGGTAGTGCCAAACTTCTTGCAAGGAAAACACTATAGATAGGTAAAGGTTTAGCCATATCTACATACATTCGGATGAATCTTCTGTAATAGCATGTGTTTCCCAAGAAGGCCTGAACTTCTTTTATACATCTAGGTCTTGGAAGTTTTGGTATGACCATTACTTTTTCAAGATCTGGAGCCATGCCTTTTATAGAGACCACATGCCATAAGACGGTATTTTACTAAACAAGAAGTGACATTTGCTTCGGTTCAGCCTTGAGTTACATCCTCGAAACCTTTAGAAGAAAAGAGCAAGATGGGCCACGTGATCATCAAAACTCTTGAGTTGAGCACTTTCCTTGATTCCTGAGAACAAGCAGAGATCGTCCATAAATATATGTAAAGATTCAAGCAATAAACTTCTACAAATTGGTGAAATGGTCCACTTGAAAGTAGCTAGAGCATTTCTAAATCCAAAGGCTCTTTTTGCATAGACATAAGTTCCTCGTGGTGTGACAAATGTTGTTTAAGGCTGATCCTTCTCATGTGTGTCAATCTAATTTTGTCCATCAAGTTGTAGAGTGAGTGCCCCTCTATATCTTCTACAACCTATTCTTAAAAGGGGGTACAGAAGCCATTACGAATTATGAAGTTATTGAGAGCCCTAAAATCTACACATACTATAATCTTATTTGTTTATTTCTTTTGAGTAATCATCTCATATTGCTTTAACATATTTTCGGTTGAGGTCATAGATCCTTCCTCATATTGGATTTTCATTAAGTGTTAATAGGATAGTGTAGATTCACATTCTTGCAGGGATACCTACAAGGTTCTTGTAATTCCATGCAATAGTCCTTGAAACCATGCAAGAAGGTCGTAACGGTGTGTAGCAGGTTCCACTCGTCCCATAACCATGATGCCACAAGAGCTATCTTTCCTTCCCCATTTTCCTTGAGATCTATTTCCCATACTAGGACTGCTTTGGCCTCTTTTACCAATGTTTCCACTGTGTTTTGTATCTCAAACTAGAGGTCCTTATAGGTGCATACTTTGTGGATTGGGGTGTCTTGATATTCCCCTTGTACCCACCCTTGTGCGATCGTGTTTCTTCTACACTTTTCCTTTGTTCTCCTAGTTTCCCCCTGATGCTTTTCTTGGTTCCATTTCTTTTCCTACTATCTTCAACTCATTCCTAGCCCTCTCCTCTTGGCAAGTAACCATGTAGCATGAAGGGAACTCTGCTTCCATTCATAGTAGGATGTCTTCTTCTTCAAAAATATTGCTCCACAAAGGAGATTTGGTCTCATCCTCTTTTTTATGTTCAATCCACGAGCTTGTTGCACCCATAAGGGCAAATCCACATCCACTTCTAGTTCCAAGTGCTTCAACTTCTCGTGATTGTATATCCACATGTAACTATGTCACCAATATTGAATGACTTTCACATCTCTAAGCCAATTTCATCCTAAAGTAATGGGAAACCTCCTCTTACAAGCGAGAGTCTTAGTATGAAAAAATCTAAGATAAATGTAGATCCTTGTAATGTCACTGGGATTTCCACTTATCCAATGCGGATTGTTGAAGTGCTAAATTTTTTAATCGATGATTCTAGCAAGAGGTTGATCCTAGACCTATCATCTATGATAAACCCTAGAATATCTTGCTAAATTAACTATTTTCCATCGGTTTTGATATCACTCAATGGGTCATGTTCTAGAAAGAATTTACTTAGGTTACTGTGTATGGATACTAGTGCTCCTTGCAAAGCAACAATGCTGATCATCTCAGTCTTGAATCTTGCATCCATACACAATAGTTTATACAGGTGAACTTGTTGGTATGCATTGCTTAAGTTCTAGTTTATTGATAGCATTGTTCTCAGGGTGCTTCTTGTGAGTTCTAGCATCATATCTTTGAGCGCCTATTGGGATGTTTGATACACATCTTCTATATTTCTTTCCCTCCTTGAGTACTTCTCCTTACTCTTAGGTGCTTCTGTGGCCTGACTTAATGTCAAAGTGTCTAGTCTTTGCACCGCCTTTCCATCTTCCTCGTCAACTCCTCTTCTTCCACCTCTCGGATTGTTGGTTCCTTGCTTTTCATATCTAGCATCCTTCTTCTACCATCGCGAAAGGTTGTTTCCTTAGGACTAGGTAGGTGGCTTGTGTCATTCCTATATTTTCATTTGACCTCCTCATCCTTAACCACCTCCATCCTTAATTCTTCTTTCCAAGCCCGAATCCTTAATGGTAAAATCTCTCATAGTTGCACCACATGAGCAATATGCGACCGTCACAGTACATTTGTAGTTTGTAGTTGTTCTATCAACATATGGAAGACATTGTTCACCTTTATTTGGGTCTTCATCATCTTCCTCTAAAAAAATCTCGTGTAATGTTCCGTGGACTTTATGCAGTTGGAGCACGATGGTGCATTTTTTGGAAAGTGACACTAAGCTTGCACATGGCCGTATTCTTCGCATCTGAAACGTACTGTAGGTTGTCGATGCCTATTCCTGAACATTCAGGCTTTATCATTCATATTGTTTTGCATACCTACATTAGTGGGAGTAGCATAAAAAGTAGGAACTACTAGAATATTACCCAAAGCAAGTCTTGGAGCTACTATCAATTGCATCATCAACACCATAGGTGTTATCTCTCTATTTGGTTGTCCCTAGAAAGCATGTTCTTTTGGTTCAATCATATGCTTTCAGTAGTAAGAGCTACAAGTTCGATGCCCCTATTTTCCACAAAACTTATCGACTATCTTGTTCAAGCACTTTTTGGTGCGAGTGACCTTTTTGGTGGCATATAGTAAGCCATAGCCTTGCCTTTGTCTCTCGTTCCCTTAGCTCCCCTATTCTTTTTGTAACTTATCCACAATATCCTTTTCCATGTAGCAAAATGTTGATGTCCTTGGATGTTAGCCCCCCGCTTAGGGCATGATAAGGTATCATTAAAGTAATGTCTCTCTTGCTCAACTATTGTGCCCATCGCCATGAAATCTTCTATTGAAGGACTTGATGTTGAAAAGTCTTAGATCTTGCTCATGCTACTCATAAGAAGCACCTTTTCAAGCCGTTTCTTGATTGAGAAATCTTTGGAGCCACTAGTAACCTTGACACTAACACTTTTGTCGTGGTCGTTACCTTCAAAAATGACTCATCTTTTCTCAAATTCAAATTTTCAAGCTTATGCAAAACTTGTTTGATCGAGTTTCCTAGTCTGAATGTTGTAGGGTTTCCTCGACCACAATCTATCCTCAATTACAAGCTCTAGATCACTTAAGAATAGTTCAAAAGAGAAAAACAAAACTTGCACAAGATACTCAAAAATTTGGCGTAGAAGAGTACACAAGATATGACTCAGAGAAAGAGAAGTTTTGATATTATAGATGTGAATCAATCGATACAAAAGGTTTAGAAAATAGCTTCTTGATGAAGCCTCTACCTCCCAACCACCCCCGAGCTATCACAATCTTATTCTCTCAATCACACTATCACTCTCACTCTCACTCTCAATCACAAGCTTATTCTCTGATTTCTTCCCTCCTTCTCTTTCATGTGCAAGTCACCCTATAAAAGAGTTCATACTCACCCAAAGAGGTGTGCGATCCATCAAATTTGGAAAAATCCAATTCTCTAAAAACAATTCGCAAAAGCATGCATTTGTAGTAGTCAAGTACTTTCTTTAGCGATATGTGTCCTAAAATAGAAGCAAAGCAACAAAAAGACATATCCGAAGACATCCGTAATCGTGCATGAAAACATATAAGCATCAAAATCACGGATTTGAATAGAAATAGAAAAATTCTCTTTTCTTCCAAGTGTTGGAAAACCACACTATTCGAGGCCGTATAACTCAAAAAGTGTGAGGAATTAGCTTAAGCCTGTGAGAGACACTATTATTCAATTTTTCAATTTGCAAAATAGTGTGGGAGATGACCTAGGTCTAAGTCCGCCACCAAATACCACGTTTGATCCCTATAGAAGCTCCCTAAAAAATAGTAGAATTGATATTGATTCTTGAAAGAAGCACTGCAACATCACCTTTGGACATCTCTGGATCATTTATACTTACTATTTTGCATTGGGATCTCCCACAAATGGTAATGTTCCACTCTGGACTAAGTAATTTAGGCCATGAATGATTTTAGGTCATACAGAGTGTAAGCCTCAACAAACAACAAGCCTCGGAAGTAAATTTCATCGCATGCTTTAGACCATCTCGTAAGAGCAACATAACTCCAGAGTTGTTCTGAATGTGTACAGAAAAGACCTTCCTTTGATAACTCGATACCATGAATATCCACTCGATGTTTGCCCTCTTTTTATTATTTTTCTCTTCATATCTTCTTCTTGAGGCTAAACGTTTTTGGGCACAAGTCCTCCTTCGAGGGGGTTCTTCTAAGAAAAGCCTATTGGGTGTTTTCCTTTTTGAGGGATCACCGTCCCTAACAAATATGAATCTTGACCAAGAAACGTAAAACTCATATTTAAATTTTTACTATCAAGGTTACCTTATTTTGCTAAAGGCAAATCCGTCCTCTCGGCCAATTCTATGTCACTATTGATTACCTATCTTTCTTGTGGAAGAATTCTCTAGAGTTTTCTCTTTAGTCGACTAGTGATTCATTTCAGCCACGTATTAAAAAATATTGAGCTCCTTTTCTTCATAAAGAAAGATATTAGTTTCAAGGAGTGAGCGTGACGGACTTGGCTCAACACCACTTTTCCGGCTTCTTTTCCTTCCATGTCTCACTTCTCTAAAGGCCTGAGAATCATGTCCCTCCAATTGCATTTCTTTGACTCCAATTTGAGAAAGTGTTCTTTATGGCTATACTCATCTATCCTTTGGTTCATAGTGACTTGTTAACCATAACCTGAATATTTTCCTTATCTTCTTTTAACCTCAATTTCTTCAGTCTTAGGTGGAAGACTCTAGTCCTGCAGCCTTTATCTCAGTTGTGAACTAAGAGGTTGTTCTTCCTATTCTTTTTCAATTGAGCTTTTGTACATGCTCAAAATTATATGTGAAGGTCCTTCTCTCCAAAAGAAACAAAAAGCTATGTTTACCGGTTCCTTATGATTTCAAATAAACAATCAGTATGAAACCTCTCAGATCCTTAATAGTCAGCACACTACACGTTTTTCAACTTCCCAAGTAGATGCTTGCAATCAAGAAGATCTGCATGTGTGAGCAAACAATAAAATTTACAGCATAAACGAAAAGATGGCCTTAAGTTTCACTTCACAATGACAAACAAAAATGTTTTTCGATTGCAAAAATAAATAAATGTATATCCTTTGCTCCACTGCAGAATATTTCTTATTCTATCTCTTTGTCTAAGAAAAGAAGTTTCACTGCACACGCCCCTCACTCCCTGGTCGTATGTCGGGATGAGAGTATTGCTTCAGTGCTCAAGAGAGTTAGGCCTCTAAGTGAGAAACAGGAAAACAGAATGGTGAAAAATTCGGCAGCATTAGAGAAAATGCTCCTGTTCTCGTACATTTTAGAATCTGTTTACAAAGCAGAAACTGTGGACTTATAGGAAGAGAGGTGACCGAATCAAACTTGGTTCTAGATTTCATATATATAAAATGCCAAAAAAAATATTTTCATCCATTGTTTTGAACTTCAGATAGAAGATGGGTATGTATAATTGTATATTCTCGTAATCAATTAATTTCCTTTTAACCAAAACATCCTAACGATAGAAAATTTTTGTGGATTTTCTTTCCACGAGAAATATCACTCCCTCTTTTTGGTGGCAGCCCACGTAGCTTTTGCTAATTGAACTCAAAGCTTTCCCAAAGATGGATGGCGCCTAATCCATCTGAATTGCTTTAACAATGAAACACCCACCTCAAAACTTCTCCATTAAAATTTATTAATAATGTGTCGCTGTCACCAGTTCGAGCCTCAGACATTTCCCTATTTTCTTCTTACTTTTAGTCTTTGTAATAGGTGATGAACCAAGTAATCACAAAAGTTTGAGACATTCCTTCAGGTGAATGCATCTCAAGAGCAAAACCTTATTTAATTTACATCGTCCACTTTTCACATTCCCATGTAAACTCATGCCCGACTCTAATATCATTGTATTACTGTTTTTCGGTTTATACCATACGTCTAGTGTTTTCTGATCGAAGCTCATATTCGAAGTGATTGTCATATGATCATGCAATATTATTCTCAATCCTATGCAGCACGGAGTACCAACTTTTAAATCCCACCTTTGCTTCTGGTCATGCAAAATTCACAGATGCTTCTGGAACATATAGTTTCTTATGATAAAACATGAAGATTGAAGCAATTATAATAGGTGAAGGTAACGTTATCAATTGGACAGGGAAAAAGAAGCGTAGCCATCTTTCTCTTCAATCACCTAGCAACATACATGAATAAGATAAAATGAAGCAGAGATGTTGGATATAGTCAAGAGAGTTGCCGAATTCTTAAAAGAGTCCTTCTTTGCCCTTCACCATTCAGTGAAAATAGCAGCATCTATGTCTGTTACGATAGAAAACTCTCATTACATTGTGACAACGGATTTTTAGATTTCATCATTCGTTATCTAGCATGTCTCAATGTCAAATTAAACAGAACATTTTCATCTTCTTCAAGTTCCAATACGTCTTAAAGATCTCTCCTAATTCAGTCTCGTTTTGTCATTTACGAGTGAGGAGAGGTTTGGGCTACCTGTCGATTGCTCAAGCGTGCTCCTTCAATCATAGAAACCAAACTAATTCCTGTGAGAACATTTGATAAAAGCAAAACCACTACAACATATCGAGGGAATACCGACGGTCAGTGTACCGACGTGCAGCTGTCAACACCGGTATACCCCTCGGTAAATTTGGGAAAGCTGAGTTGCCTCGGAATCACAGCCGCGTTGCCTCAGAATCACGGCATCGGTATAAGCGTCTGTATATGCGTCGATATATGCGTCGGTAGATTTTGGAACTATCAACGCATATACCGACGCATATATCGACGCATATACCGACACTCTCTTTTTAACTGGGACCGAGCCCGAAATTCGTCATTCTGAGCGTTTCGAATGTAGAACTTCTCTTTTCGGGTTCACGCGCGCCAACAGCAGAGCAGAGCAGACCTCTGTTTGTCATCCTCTCTCTCTCTCTCTCCCTCTCTCCCTCCCTTCCCTCTCTCTCTCTCTCACTCTCCCTCTCTCTCTCTCCCGCTCTCTCACTATCTCTCTCTCTCTCTCCCTCTGTCTCTCACTCTCTCTCTGTCTCTCTCCCTCTTTCTATCTCCCTCTCTCTTTCTCTCTCCCTCTCTCTCTCTCTCTTTATACAGACCTCTATCTTTATAGATCTGAAGTTTTGGATTTGCTAATATGTTCTTTGTTTCTTTATATTTTTGTTTTCTAATATCTTCTCTCTTTATATTTTTGTTTTCTAATATCTTCTCTCTTTATTTTTGTTTGAGAGAGAGAGAGAGAAAAAGTGAGAGAGAGGGATATGCATATGCATACATGCATAAATGCACATGCATACATGCATGCATATGCACACATGCATGCATGCATATGCACACATGCATGCATGCATATGCACACATGCATGCACGCATGCATATGCATACATGCATGCATGCATGCATACATACATGCATACATGTATACATGCATACATGCATATCCATACATGAATGCATATGCATACATTCATGCATACACATGCATACATGCATGCATACACATGCATACATGCATGAATGCACATGCATACATGAATGCATACATACATGAATGCACTCTCTTTATATTTTTGTCTTTCTTTATATTTTTGTTTTCTAATATCTTCTCTTTATTTTTGTTTGAGAGAGAGAGAGAGCGAGAGAGAGGGATATGCATATGCATACATGCATGCATATGCATACATGAATGAATGCACATGCATACATGCATACATGCATATGCATACATATGCATACATGCATGCATATGCATACATGCATGCATATGCATACATGCATACATGCATGCATATGCATACATGCATGCATGCATACATATGCATACATGCATGCATGCATATGCATACATGCATGCATGCATATGCATACATGCATGCATGCACATGCATACATGCATACATGCATACATGCATACATGCATACATGCATATGCATACATGCATGCATGCATACATGCATATGCATACATGCATACATGCATATGCATACATGCATATGCATACATGCATATGCATACATGCATACATGCATATGCATACATATTCATACATGCATGCATATGCATGCATGCATACATATGCATGCATGCATGCATACATATGCATGCATGCATGCATGCACATGCATACATGCATATGCATACATGCAAATGCATACATGAAAATGCATACATGCATACATGCATGCATGCATACATGCATGCATGCATACATGCATGCATGCATACATGCATGCATGCATACATGCAAATGCATACATGCATATGCATACATGCATACATGCATATGCATGCATGCATGTATGCATATGTATGCATATGCATGTATGCATGTATGCATATGCATGTATGCATGTGCATGTATGCATATGCATGTATGCATGCATATGCATGTATGCATGTATGCATGCATATGCATACATGCATACATGCATATGCATACATATGCATACATGCATGCATATGCATGCATATGCATACATATGCATGCACATGCATGCATATTCATGCATATGCATACATATGCATGCATATGCATACATATGCATACATGCATGCATATGCATACATGCATGCATGCATATGCATACATATATATGCATGCATATGTATGCATGCATGCATGCATGCATATGCATATGCATACATGCATGCATATGCATATGCATACATGCATATGCATACATGCATGCATGCATATGCATACATGCATACATGCATACATGCATACATGCACATGCATACATGCATACATGCATACATGCACATGCATACATGCATACATGCACATGCATACATGCATATGCATACATGCATGCATGCATATGCATACATGCATGCATGCATATGCATACATGCATGCATGCATATGCATGCATATGCATACATGCATGCATGCATATGCATGCATATGCATACATGCATGCATGCATATGCATACATGCATGCATGCATATGCATGTATGCATGTATGCATGTATGCATATGCATGTATGCATATGCATGTATGCATATATGCATGTATGCATATGGATGTATGCAAATGCATGCATATGCATGTATGCATGTATGCATATGCATGTATGCATGTATGCATATGCATATGCATGTATGCATATGCATATGCATGTATGCATATGCATGTATGCATACATGCATACATGCATACATGCATACATGCATGCATGCATACATGCATGCATGCATATCTGCATACATGCATATGCATACATGCATATGCATGCATATGCATACATGCATGCATATGCATACATGCATGCATGCATATGCATACATGTTTGAGAGAGAGAGAGAGAGCGAGAGAGAGGGATATGCATATGCATACATGCATGCATATGCATACATGCATGAATGCACATGCATACATGCATGAATGCACATGCATACATGCATGCATGCATATGCATACGTGCATACATGCATATGCATACATGAATGCATATGCATACATGCATGCATGCATATGCATACATGCATGCATGCATACGCATACATGCATGCATGCATACCCATACATGCATGCATGCATACGCATACATGCATGCATGCATGAATGCACATGCATACATGAATGCATACATACATGAATGCACTCTTTTTATATTTTTGTCTCTCTTTATATTTTTGTATTCTAATATCTTCTCTCTTTACTTTTGTTTGAGAGAGAGAGAGAGAGCGAGAGAGGGATATGCATATACACACATGCATACAAGCATACATGCATACATGCATACATGCATACAAGCATACAAGCGTATGTATACAAGCATATGTATACAAGCATATGTTTACATGCATACGTGTATACAAGCATATGTATACATGCGCATGCATGCATATGCATACAAGCATGCATATGTACATGTATGTATACAAGCATGCATATGTAAGCATGCATATGTAAGCAAGAAAGCATATGTACATGTATGTATACAAGCAAGCATATGCATACAAGCATATACAAGGAAGCATATGTATATGTAGATGTATGCACGTATACATATACAAGCATATGTATACGTGAATGCATATGTTTACAAGCATATGTATACACATGCATACATACAAGCATATGAATATAAGCATATGTATACGTGTATACAAGCATAAGTATACAAGCATATGTATACATGCATACGTGTATAGAAGCATATGTATACATGCATATGTATACATATGTATACGTGAATGCATATGTATACAAGCATATGTATATGTGAATGCATATGTATGCAAGCATATGTATACATGAATGTATATGTATACAAGCTTGCATGCATATATACATTGGATGAGATGAGATCTTCATATTGCATCAGATGGGATCGCCACGTACACCATGGGGTGCACACGATCACGAGGAATCAAAAATATATCATATCCGTAACGGAGCTCCAGTTATGGATGCAGCGGGGAAGTCAATGCGACAACTCTGCTCGATCAAATTCGGTCATTCAGTAATGTTAAAATGGACCGAACAGGATAGAGACTCTAAAAATCATATCACACAATGCATATATGAAGAGTACCGGCCAGCACCTGGCAATCCTGTTGTGAGTTCCGATTGGATACAACATACAGCACGCAAGGTGATGTCGCATCGACGATCGGAAGCTCGCGATGCTTTCAAAGCAGGCTTACCGAAGCATGTATGGCTAGACGCCGAAGAATGGGAATCGATTCAGGATGAGCATCAACATACTCCTGATCGGTATTGTCAACAAAGAGATGCGGCGGCCACACGGTTAGATACGGTTGGAACGTCGCATTTAGGTAGCGGCGGATACGACAGTATGCGTTACCAATTTGTAAGTATGATGTTAATTATTGAAGTTGTTTGTGTTAAGTATATTATGTATATTCATCTAACATTTTGCATATTTACCAGTGGGTCATCCTCCAAGGCGAGCAAAAGAATCGTATGGATATCGACATGGATTGACTACACTGTTACAAGACTTAGAGGGATGCGGTGCAATCGTCTCATGGGAGAATATTCTTGATTAGGTAAAGTTATATCTTGGTTTCGTGTTTCTATTTGTTGTTTATAAATGTCATGTTAATTGGCTTTATTTTATACATATGTTTTGTTGCAGGATTGTAGGTGTAAATATTTTGATCAATGCCACAATTTTGTATCACACAGCTCGCATACGACAATCATGAACCATAATTTTGTATTTGATTCTTATACACATTGCCACAATTTTGTATTACACTCCTATGTGGCAATGATGTACCATAATTTTGTATTCCATTCCTATATGGAAGTGCTTTGCCACACTTATGTACATTTTTCATTTATGGAATATAGGACTTTCTGTACATGAATCATTGTCCATTTTTACTCATATAAATTTTATGTTTTGGTTGTCATTAGAGTACATAACACATGTACTCAGTTGGGCAAAGTGTATTGTCTTTTGCTAAACAACATCATTCCCGTTCATTTGCCTCGGTAGCAGCCTCGGTATACCCTCGATATGTTATAGTGTCTGTTTCATGAAATCATATTTCGGTTGTCATTAGAGTACACATCACATGTACTCGGTTTTTTTTGGGCAGAGTGTATTGTCTTTTGTTCAGCAACATCATGGTAATGTTGCTGTAGCAAAAGACAAAACATTCTGCCCAAAAAAAATTTTGCAGGTATGGTCGTCGCTATAAGCGAAGGTACTCCCAGTAAAGTCATCGGAATAACCATCGGTACACCCAGGGCGGGATGCAGCAGAACCGGTTACCGACGCATATACCGATGCTTTTACCGACGCATATACCGACGCTTACACCGGCGCAAATACCGACCTTTTCGTACTGACGCGGAAACCGACCTTTACACAGGCGTCGCGGCAAATAAAGCCGCGTTCATTTTCCTCGGTAAAACCCTTGGTATACCATCGATCTGTTGTAGTGAACAATTGCACCGATATTTTTTTATCATATGGACACAGAAACAAGAAGTTCAACAAGATCTCTGGCATCCTCGGATACATGTCAACTATAATGTTGTGCATAAGTATTTCAATTTATACTCATCTACGGAATTAGAAGATCTGGGAGAAAGCATTAGAAGATTTTCAGATGTTCCTGCTAACAGTATCTAAAAATGGAAGATGAAAATCACTAGGACAGAGTAGCCTGAGATAGTCTCTGTGTTGCATAATTCTCTTTGGGTTCACTCATAGATGGACAAAGATCTAGGCAACTCTGGTAGCTTATAAACAAAGAAGTTATTCCCCCGATAAGAAAAAATGAGTTGGTTTTGAAGATAAAAATAGTGTTTTGAGAGAGAGAGAGAGAGCGCATATCAGGCCATATCAAAGGCAATAAATGAAATTATAATCATGTGCAAGGTTATGGTACCCGTAAATTTTAGGCCGAACGTCTCTGATGGACAATGGCATGGTTGACATGGTGCCTGAGGAGAATGGAAACACAATTTCCAGACTATGGCAAGTCACGCAGTATGAGGTAGCATAGGACAATCGGTAAGATCTGCCATAGGACAGTCCGTAAGATCTGCCAACAATACGAGCAACTAAAGGATTGAGTCATGTTACTTTGCAAAGTGACACCTTGCAACAACTTTTCTCCTTCCATAATTGAGTCATGTTAATTTGAAAAAGATACGTAGAGTTCCACAACATACGTAGAGTCATGTTATTTTGCAGACTTATGAATTTTTCATAAATTCATGATTGGATTTATATCCAAGGATGATTAAGAAATGTGTGTAAGTTTTTCTCATTCGTGCTATTACATCTACATCTATCCGTGGATGTCACGCCGAAATACTTAAAAAATAAATAATTAAAAAAACTGTCAAGATATTCATTAAATTAAGATGCATAAGATGTTTTCTATAGTTCTCTATTGATTCATATGAAAGTACTTTAATATGTACTTTAAACATGGAACAATTTGAGGAACAAAGGACTGATGTCATTGACAAAGTGTTTTTCTTCTCCATTATTTTCACAACACACATCTAGGTTTTATCCTTTTAAGCATTGGGTGCATTGTGAAGGTTTGGAATTCTTGACACGATATATAGCCGTGAATCAAGCACCATAAGTCAGCACGGACTTTCATGCATCAAAATTGAGTGTTTGAATATATCGATTTAACATTTTGTGTTTCCTGAGACACATATGCTTGTGTTTTTAAATGATGACTGGTGAGTTGTGTTCTACTACAAACGCAACTCTGTCATCTATAAACAAAGAAGCTGTTCTTCCTATACGAAAAGTGATGCGGAAACAGATTTTTTTTCTCTGAAACATGAAAATACTTGAGAGAGAGAGAGAGAGAAAGAGAGAGAGAGTTCATACATCTGTGTTGTCGTTCATCGTGTCGTGTTACTTGCCATTTTACAGGGCTTCTCAAGACGAATCGCATGCAACTTATCGAAATCTGGTCTAAAATTTGCTCGCCTTTTGACATGGATTCGGACTTATTGTCATGTGCAAATGTATATTACTCGCAGATTTTAGGCCCTATTGGTTCTCACTTCTCTGATGGGCTATCGCACGGTTGACATGGTAAGGCGCAACAAAAGGCCACAATGAGACCTTGCACGACATTGGGTGTAGTTTCAGAAAGCTACTAAGATGGGAATTCAGCGTCTTAGATCTCATGAGCACATGCACATGGTTCTCTGACATCCGCGAAGAATTCGCCATCCGAAACTTTGCAAGATACTTGTATCCCAGTGCACGGACATAGATCACCTACATGATTTGTATCCCATTACTTTGTAGCGTGTAAATTGCATTGCACTGATATTAACAATAAACAGACAATCCAAGCTAAGGCTTTAATTCCATATCAACGACAATATTTTTCAGGAAGGATCATGAAGTAAAGAGATTATTTTAGATCAGGCTTTCATTCCATATCATAGACAATACTTTTAATGAAGAAACATAACTATAAATTGTATTAGTTTTCATGTGTACCTCAGTGCCAGTGTATATCGAGCTTCGCATCATCTGCACAGGAAACATATTCCGGCCGTGGCAAACTTTTCTGTTCAGTTATTCTCAGTAATATTGCATGGAAAGAGTAAATGGGTGCAATTGAAGTGAAAGCCGAATTATGTCTTTAAATGTTTGTCTTTTCGTTTGATGGTTTCGAAAGATAGGTGAATTAGGCCTTTCAATTTCTTATCAAAGCTTCTCAATTATCTTATTGAAGATCAATGTAATCAAATTAGATGATGGGTTGTGTATGAAGATCTTGCTTTAAGTCGACTCGAACCTTCGCGACCGTCTTAGATGAGGACTCCAAAGCCAGTACACTAAATCTTCGCTTTGAGAAACAAGTCATGGAACTCGTATGTACAGATAATATAAACAAAATTTTCAGTAATGTATAATGAATATTATTGGAAGATCACTGGGTTTATGATGTGATGATCCATAGTCTATTGGAAGATCATTGGGTTTATGATGTGGGTAAGAATAAGCAAATCAATAATATATTGAATACATGCTTCCGAAAGCAATATATTTACCATAACCTTTTCAACTGCATACGTTCAAACACAAAAGCTATTTGAAATCTTATACGAGACAAGTCATAGAAAATAAAACAGTAGACAACACAACACGCAAGAAGTACGGATACTAAGTCATTGTCATAACTAGTGCTTGTCCTTCCCAACACGTTAACCGCGGCTCTATTACCTTTCAATGGACGTGCCCCCGGTAACAACTACCTTTATTTATTTCTTTCCGCCATTCTCTTCTTCTTGAACAGGTTGTGCCTTCGATTTCTTCACGCACAATGACAGTCAAAAACGATAAACAGGGAGAATAATGCTTGCGTAAAGCACATCCCTTCTACGATGTTTATTTCTTTGTGTAGAAGACATCCAAAATGATTGATGAACCCACCTTTCTCAACGTCATAGCCATGAAAACACCCCCCGCGCATTAGAATAGGATGGACGGAGGCAGCAAAGAACAGGAGCGCAATCGTAGATAACGATTGATTACTCTAGTTTCTTATCGTATAACCATACTCATGACTCAGTCGCCGACGCATAAGAGAGCTATGCGAGCACCGCCTTGACTCAGAAGTTCTTACACCCTCTATGGCCCCTCCCAGACTAACGTGAATTTTCCTCTTTGCTTTAGTTACACTAAAGCTGCTTGAACTTAAGAAGACCATAGGAGTTTATTGTGCCTTGCCTTCCTCTTCACTTGCAGGTATTCTAATCTGGAGCGGGCTTGTTCATGAAAGTTTTCTACCTGTGTAAGGGCAATAAGTCTAGACCTGACGATGCCTGTGATAGTTGAGAAGCGGTATTCCTATCCTTGTTTGACTCTCGCCGATCAAATTAAGAGGTCAATTGGCCTCTCTCCGATCCAACGAAGAGGTCAATTGGCTTAAGGGGGAAGGCCCCATAAACTAACTGGAAGGGTGAATACCTGGTGGTCCCCTTTGGGGGGTTAAGGTTGGCCCAAGTAGTGCCTAGATAGGTGTTCCCTTGGTCTCGCGACTCAAGTAGCATTTATTTCTTACCAAAACAAGCAGCATCTTGTTTGTGCGTTGTCTTTGGGCATTCGTGAGTGGCTAATATGTGCAAAACGTTGTATGAGGGTTATTGTACCTTAACAAGAGCTTGGGAATTGTCGAGTTCATGAAATGTATGCATGATGTGATGTGAATTTTATGGGGAAACCAAATGAGTTTAGGATAAATTCGAACAAGAATCGAGCAATAGTAGATGCAACATACTTCTAGGTAGCTTGCACCTCAGCTCATGAACATGCATAATTTGTAGCAATGAGTAGGTACTTTTCTTGTCATGACAACGCTTGTGTCCAAGTAGGTCCCATGAAGTCGATTCCCTAGCGCTTGAAGCACTTCAATTGCAGGGAGGTCATAAGTGGAGGGTAATGCCTCCTAGAAGGGCAAGGTCCATAATGTTTACATGGATCACACATTGCTAGACAATCACACATCTCCTCAAAGAGGGAGGGCCACTAGAAGTCACAACTTAAAATTTTATGAGTCGTGTCATACCCGGAAGGATGTCAAGTTGTTGATGTTGGTGTAATTTCTACATTTGAGTAGAAATTGCCTTCTTTATAGAAGGTTAGACCCTTGGGGAAAAAAGATTTTCTCAACATATGCTTGACCTTTTGATACAACCTAGAAAAGCCTTCTATTTTGAATAGCAAAACGTCAAAAAAATCATCAAAAATCCCTTTTTGTGCGACCTTTTGTGAAGAAATTCTAGATACATGATTTGCCAATACATCGAAAAGCTCTAGGCGGATCTGGATTTCCAGATTAAATTCTTGGAATAGATGAAGCCACCTCCATATTTGCCCCATGATTTAAGTTTTGTTAAGCAAGTACTTAATGCCTAGTGATCAAAGATTATTGTAAGATTCATTAGGAGTAGGTAGTGCAAAACTTCTTGAAAGGAGAACACTATAGCTAAGGCTTTTCTTTCTTTAGTACATTAATTTCGTTCTATCTTACACAAAAATTAGTAGTATATGGGAGGATGTGGCTTTTTGTCTCCATCAGGAAGTGTTAGGATTTCTCCTACTACTTTAAGACTTGCATCCACATGGACATAGAATGGTTTTTTACAATTCAGAGAGATCCCTATATGGGCTTGGGTCAAATGAGATTTGAGATGCCCAAAGGATCGTTGCTTAACTTCCATCCATTGGAACAAAGTAGCTATATGTGTCAACCAAGATAAAGGTTTAGCGCTATCTGCATACATCCAGATGAATCTTCTATACTAGCATGTGTTTCCCAAGAAGTCATGAACTTCTTTTATACATCTAGGTCTTGGAAGTTTTAGTTTGACCATTACTTTGTCAAGATCTAGAGCCATGCCTTTTATAGAAAACACATGCCACAAGAGGGTACCCTTACTAAACAAGAAGTAACGTTTGCTTGGGTTCAGCCTTGAGTTACGTCCCTGACACCTTTAGAAGACAAGAGCTAGATGGGCCATGTGATCATCAAAACTCTTGAGTTGAGTGCTTACCTTCATTCTCCAGAAGATGCAGAGATCATCCATAAATATATGTAAAGGTTCAAGCAATAAACTTCCAAAAATAATACAAATGCTCCACTTGAAAGTAGCTAGACAATTTCTGAACCAATGGCCATTTTTGTATAGACATAACTTCCCCATGGTGTGACAAATGTTGTTTAAGGCTGACCCTTGTCATGTGTGTCAATCTAGTTTTGACCATCAAGTTGTCGAGTATGTTCCCCTCTATATCTTCTACTACCTATTCTAGAAACGGGGTAGGGAAGCCATTAAGAATTATGAAGTTATTGAGAGCCCTCAAATCTACACATACTATAATCTTGTTTGATTGTTTCTTTGGAGCAATCACTATCGACGAGAGCCAATGAGAATGTTCTACTGGAATAATCATTCTAAGAGCCTCTATCTTATCTAATTTGTCTCATATTGCTTTCACATATTTTGGGTTGATTTCATAGATCCTTCCTTGTATAGGTTTTTCATTAAGTGTTAATAGGATAGTGTAGATTCACATTCTTGCAGGGATACCTACATAGGATGTCTTCTTCTTCAAAAATACTCCTCAACAAAGGAGAGTTGTTCTCATCTGCTTCTTCATGTTCAACCCACAATCTTGTTGCATCCATTAGGGCAAAGTCCACATCTACTTCTAGCTCCAAGTGCTTCAACGTCTTGTGATTGTATATCCACATGCAATTATGTCCCCAATCCTGAAAGACTTGCACATCTCAAAGCCAAGTTCATCCTAAAGTAATGGGAAGCCTCCTCTTACAAGTGAGAGTCTTAGTATGAATAATTCTAAGATGAATGTAGATACTTGTAATGTCAGTGGGCTATTTTCCTAGACCTATCATCGATGATAAATCCTAGAATATCTTGTTGAATCAATTACTTTCCATTAGTTGTGATATTACTCAATGGATCCTATGCTATAGAGCATTTACTTAGGTTCCTCTCTATCAAGACTCGTGCTCCTTGCGAAGCAAGGATGCTTATCATCTCACTCTTAAATATTGCATCCATACACAATAGTTTGTACAAGTGGACTTGCTGGTATGCATTTCTTAGGATCTAGTTTATTGATAACATTGTTCGTAGGTTGCTTCTTGTGAGTTTTAGCATCTTATCTTTGAGCTCCTAGTGGGATGTTTGACACACATCTTCTATATTGCTTTCCCTCCTTGCGTACTTTTCCTTACTCTTAGGTGCTCTTTTGGCCTTGCTTAATATCAAAGTGTCTAGTCTTTGCACCCCCTTTCCATCTTCCTCCTCAAATCCTCTTCTCCCACCTCTTGGATTGTTGGTTCCTTGGTTGTCTAATCTAGAATCCTTCTTCTACCATCGGGTAAAGGTCGTTTCCTTGGGACTAGGTAGGTGGCTTGTGTCACTCCTATATTTTCATTTGACCTACTCATCCTTTCCCACCTCCATCCTTAATTCCCAGTCTAGGCCCTAGCCCGAATCCTTAATGGAGAAATCTCTCATAGTTGCACCACATGAGCGATATGTGACCGTCATAGTACATTTGTAGTTGGTGGTGGTTCTATCAACATATGGAAGACATTTTTCCCCATAATTTGGGTCTTCATCATCTTCCTCTTGAAATTTCTAGTGTAGTGGTCTATGGATTCTAGGCAGCTCTAGCATAGTTGTGCATTTTTTTGGAAAATGACAACAAGATTGCACATGGCCATATTCTTCATATCTAAAACATAGTATAGTTTGTCAATGCCTATTCCTAAACATTTAGGCTTGATCATTCATATTGTTTCTCATACCTACATTACTGGGAGTAGCATAAAAGGTAGGAGCTACTAGAATATTACCCAAAACGAGGCTTGGAGCTACTATCGATTACATCATCAGCACCATAGGTGGCATCTCTCTAGTTGTTTGTCCGTAGAATGCATGCTTTTATGGTTTAGCCATATGCTTTCAGTAGTAAGAGTTGTAAGCTTCATGCACCTATTTTCCACAAAACTTATAGACAATCTTGTTCAAACACTCTGTGTGTGGGTGCCCTTGTTGGTGGCATATAGTAAGCCACAGCCTTGCCCTAGTCTCTAGTTCCTTTAGATTCCCAATTCTTTTTGTAACTTAGCCATAATATCCTTTTCCATGTAGCAAAATGTTGATGTCCTTGGATGCTAGTCCCCCGCTTAGGGCATGATAAGGTATCATTAAAGTAATCTCTCTTTTGCTCAATTCTTGTGGCCATCACCAAGAAATATTCTATTGAAGGACTTGATGTTGAAAAGTCTTAGATCTTGTTCATGCTACTCATCAAAAGCACCTTTTCAAGCCATTTCTTCATTGAGAAATCTCTACAACCATTGGTAGCCTTGAAACTAATACTTTTGCCGTGGTGATTAGCTTCAAAAATGACTCATCTTAACTCAAATTCAAATTTTCAAGCTCATGCAAAACTTGTTCGGTCGAGTTTCCTAGTCTGAATGTTGTAGGGTTTCCTAGATCACAATCTATCCTCAATCACAAGCTTTGGATCACTTAAGAATAGTGGAAGAGAGAAAAACGAAACTTGCAGAAGATAACGAGAAATTTGGCGTAGAAGAGTACACAAGATACGACTCTGAGAAAGAGAAATTCTAATATTGAATCAATCGGTACAATAGGTTTAGGAAATAGCTTCTTGATGTAGCCTCTACCTCCCAACAAACCCTGAGCTATCAAAATCTCATTCTCTCAATCACACTATCACTCTCACTCTCACTCTCACTCGCACTCTCAATCACAAGGTAATTCTTTGATTTCTTCACTCCTCTTTCATGTGCAAGTCGCTCCAAAAAGATTTGATCCCTGCCCAAACAAGTGTGTGATCCATCAGAGTTAGAAAAATCGAATTCTCTAAAAAAAATTCACAAAAACATGCATTTGTAGTAGTAAAACATTTTCTTTAGCGATATGCGTCTTAAAATAGAAGCAAAGCAAAAAAATGACATATGCAAAGACATCCATAATTATGCATGACAACACATAAGCATCAAAATCAGATTTGAATAGAAATAGAAAAGCTCTATTTTTTTGTAGTGTTGGAAAACCACACTTTCTGAAGCCGTATGACTCAAAAACAGTGAGGAATTAGCTTAAGCTTGTGAGTGACACTTTTATTTTCGATCTATACAATAGTGTGGGAGATGACCTCAGTCCAAATCTGCCTCCAACTATGACTTTTGATCCCTACAGAAGCTCCCTTAAAAATAGTAAATTTGATATTGATTCTTCAAAGAAGCATTGCAACATCACGTTCGGCCATCTTTGGATCATTTATACTTCCTTTTTTGCCTTGCAATCTCCCACAAATGGTAATATTCCACTCTAGACTAAGTAATGTAGGCCATGAATGAGTTTTGGTCATAGAGAGTGTAAGCCTCAACAAATAGGAAGCCTCCGAAAATAAATGTCATCGCATGCTTTAGACCATCTCGCAAGAGCAACATAACTCCGGAGTTGGTCTCAATGTGTCCAGAAAACACCTTCCGTTGCTAGTTCGATACAATGAATATCTACTCGATGTACACCCTCTTTTTACTATTTTTCTCTTCATATCTTCTTCTTTAGGCTCAAAGTTTTTGGCCACAAGTCCTCCTTCATGGGGGCCTTTTCTAAGAAAACCATATTGGGTGTTTTCCTTTCTAAGAGATGACCATCCCTAAGAAATATAAATCTTCACCAAGAAATGTAGAAATCAAAATTAAATTTTTACTATCAAGGTTATCTTCTTTGTTAAAGGCAAATCCATCCTCTTGGCCAATTTTATGTCAGTATTGATTACCTATCTTGCTTGTGGAAGGATTCTCTGGAGGTTTCTCTTTTATCAACTAGTGATTCACATCACCTATGTATTCTAAAAGATTGAGCTCGTTTTCTTGATTAAGAAAGATATTAGTTTCGATGAGTGAGTGGGAGGGACTTGGCTCAACACCACCTTTTGGGCTTCTTGTCCTTCTATGTCTCAATTCTCTAAAGGCATGAGAACCATGTCCCTCAGATTGCATTTCTTTGACTTTTTCTAATTCTAGAAAGTGTTCTTTATGGGTATAATCATTTGTCCTTTCGTTCATAGTGACTTTGTTAAGCATCACCTGAATATTTTTCATATCTTCTTTAGACCTCAATTTCTTTGGTCTTAGGTGGAAGCCTCTAATCCTACACCAAGTAATCACAAAACTTTGAGACATTGCTTCATGTGAATACATCTCAAGAGCAAAACCTTATTTAATTTACATCCTCCACTTTTCACATTCCCATGTAGACTCATGCACGACTCTAATATCATTGTATTAGTGTTTTTAGCTTTATACCATACGTCTAGTGTTTTCTGATCCAAGGTCATATTCGAAGTGATATTGATATGATCATGCAATCCTATTCTCAATCCTATGCAGCACGGAGTATCAACTTTGAAATCCCACCTTTGTAATGACAATAATAATCAGTCCTTTTTTTCAAATCCTAGAAGCCACATTAAGTCTTGTGAGTACATTTGATAAAAACAAGACGATTGCTCTGATATTGACTTTTTATCATATGCACACAGAAATAAGAAGTTCAACAAGATCTCTGCCGTCCTCGGATACATGTCAACCAAAATGTTGTGCAGAAGTATTTCAATTTATCATCATCTGCAGCATTAGTTGATTTGGGAGAAAGCAATAGAAGATTTTCAGATGTTCCTCCTAACAATATCTAAAAATGGAAGATGAAAATCACTCAGATAGAGTCGCTTGAGATAGTCTCTGTGTGAAGTCTTTGTGTTGCATACTTCTCTTTGGGTTCACTCATAGATGGACAAAGATCTACGGAGCTCTAGTAACTTATAAACAAAGAAGTTACTCCGCCGATAAGAAAAAATGAGTTGGTTTTGAAGATGAAAATATTGGTCGACGGGAGAGAGAGAGAGAGAGAGAGAGAGAGAGAGAGAGAGAGAGAGAGAGAGAGAGAGAGAGAGAGAGCATAGCTTATGCTACCCCCAAATTTTAGGCTGAAGTTCTCTGATGGGCAATGGCATGGTTGACATGGTGCCTGAGGAGAATGGAAACACAATTTCCAGACTATGGCAAGTCACGCAGTATTAGCCAGCATAAGAGAGTGGGTAAGATCTGCCATAGGAGAGTCGGTAAGATCAGCCAGCAATACGAGCGACTAAAGGATTGAGTCATGTGACTTTGCAAAATGACACCTCGCTTTTGAGAAACAAGTCATGGAACTCGTATGTACAAATAATATAAACACAATTCATTAATGTATAATGAATATTATTGGAAGTTTACTGGGTTTATGATGTGATGATCCATAGTTTGGCTTCCTCTCGGCCGGGAAAGCATCATCAATAATATATTGAATAGCGCATGCTTTCCTTAGCAATGTATTTACCATAACGTCTTCAACTGCATACGTTCAAACAAAAAAGCTATTTGAAACCTTATACGAGACAAGTCATAGAAAATAAACCAGCAGACAACACAACAGGCAAGAAGTACGGATACTAAGTCATTGTCATAACTAGTGGTTGTCCTTCCCAACACGTTAACCGCGGCTCTATTACCTTTCAATGGACGTGGCCCCGGGAACAACTACGTTTATTTATTTCTTTCCGCCATTCTCTTCTTCTTGAACAGGTTGTGCCTTCGATTTCTTCACGCACAATGACAGTCAAAAACGATAAACAGGGTTAGGTACTGTTTGCGTAAAGCACAGCCCTTCTACGAGATTTATTTCTTTGTACAGAAGACATCGAAAATGATTGATGAAAACACTTCCTTTCTCAACGCCATGGCATTAGAAAAGGATGGACGGAGGCAGCAAAGAACAGGAGCGCAATCGTAGCTAATGATTGATTACTCTAGTTTCTTATCGTATAACCATACACATGACTCAATCACTGACGCATGAGAGAGAGATTATTCGTCGTAGGTTCACTCTTGAACTTTCGAATAGCATTAGAACTTAGCTTCACATAGTTTGCATCAAGACAAGTAACGTAAGACTTTTTTCTTCTACTCGAGGTAGTTAAAATGTCCGGATTATAGAGCATAACTATTTGTCTGAAGACACCTGGAAGCTAGCTAGTAAGCCAAACAAAATACAAGAAAATTACGAGGCGATACAAAGCAGGGAATTCATCCATTTGATTCTCACCTAAAAAAAAGGAACACTCTTAAAGCTAATGATCTCTTTACGTAATATGTTAAGGGAGATCTCAAACACGGAAAAATAGTTTGCGAGAGCTATGAATTTGATCGCACACCTCTCCCTCCTAGAGCAGTTTTGATTTGTAGTTTTCAAGCTTTTGTGGTCAGCTAGATATCTGTACGGAGAAATTTTCCAAGGGAGAATAGTCTTCTTTGTCTTGAGTTTCACATGCCTAAGGTATTGACAATACACACCCAGTTGTGGCGAGACCATTCCATGAGTCGTTTATATTCCCCAGATTGTGGGATCAACCTCTTTTGTTAAATGTAATCATCTTAACAATTTTTATTCCAGTTGTCCTCAATAGTTATGTTGAGCAGGGTTCACAGTTGTAGCGTACTAACCTCCATTATTTAGCTCCTTAATCTTTCATTCTTCTTTTAGTTAATCACAACATGTGTGTATGTGAGAAACACTCTTTCAGAGTTTGAACAACTCGTGGTCTTTATCATGAGTGAGGAGATTATGATTAGAGCCTTGATCACAAAGGTCAATGAAGCCCAAGCTCTGTATGGCGGTAAGGGTTGATGAAGGGGAAGGATTTAAGGAAGAGGAAGAGGCAGACAAGGCAAAAGAATTAAGTGGTGATTTTGAAGAAGAACAAGGAAGAAAATTCTCTTCATCAAGAGGGAGAGGAAAGTTGAGAGGTAGAGGAGGAAGGTCGAGTCATAATAGAGACGATCAAAATTCTAAATGAAGCATCAATTACGGAAAGTATGGCCACTATGCAAGAGGTTGATACTAAAGGGATAAGACATGTTCAAACTACAAAGGTGAGGGTAATTATGAATCTACTTAAAATAAAATTGGGATCATGCTAGCTATGATGTAGATGAGTGACTACAAGACACAAAATACATGGTACATTGATAGTAGATGTATCAACAACATGAGTTGCAACAAGGATTTCTTCACAAACATGCAAGTGCCATCAAGTTCTTGGAAGAAACTCTCCATGTTTCCACAATCACAAAGACCACGGTTTGTGTGGGGAAATCATTGAGAGAGGATTGCATGTCAAGTTCAATAAGAAAGTATGCTTTGTAGAGAACCCTAAAGAGGGGCAGAGATTGATAGCCAAAGGTAGGAAGGAGGGAAAGCTATTCACTTTAGATGTCAATCCTAGCCTCAACCACACATCTTACTTCACATTTGGAAACAAGAAGGTAGTAGAGTTGGAACTATGGCACAAAAGGTACATCAAGTTTATAAGGTCAAATGGAAGGGGACAATACTTCTCCCATAGGTTAATTGACTTTTTTCAAGTTCATTGTATTAGAGGACAAATAATATGCATATACACACCACAAAAAAATGGTGTGGGAAAGAGAAAGAGTATGTATATTGAAGAATGTGCTAGTGTAATGATCTAGAATGTATGCCAAAATGTTATTGAGCTGATCTAAAAACAAGAGCTATATACATCATGAAAAGAGGTCCCACATCATGCATAAATGCTACTATACCTTATGAATCTTGGTACAATAGGAAGCCTGATGTTTCATATTTGAGAGTCTTTGGTTGTATTCGAAATTGGGCTGATTTAGAAACTGGAGCTATATACATTATGAAAAAAGATCTAAAATCATGCATAAATGCTAGTACATCTTATCAAGCTTGGTAAAATAGGACTCTGATGTTTCATATTTTAGATTCTTTGGTTGTACATGATTTGTATTAACTCCAAATCAATTAAGGACCAAACTTCATGATAGATGATAAAGTGTATGAAGGTGTGTCTTGACAGGGTATGCACATGAAAAGGAGGGTTATAGGTGCTATAACCCTAAAATAAAGGAGTTAAAAGTATAACGCGATGTCAAATTTGATTAATTTTTTCCTTCATATGGTACAAGTGTATCTATGCAGGGTAATGAAGATGAAGAAAAGGGGATGTGAAAAGATGAACTAGAGATCATTGTTTTAAATGGACAAAATAATTCAAGTTCTCAACAATTATTGGATAAAAGTAGTCCTACATCAAGACAACTAAGTGATGCAAGGAGTAGAGGTACAATCAAAATCACATTATTGGAAGAAGATGAAGACCTAGGGATTGATCTCATCACATAACACCATGGGAAGAAGAGGGAGAGCTCATCGACCAACAACACAAAATATCCAAATCAGTGGAGTGGTGAAATAAGAAGGTTTGATAGGATAAGGTATCCACTTCAAAGACTTAGCTATGATTCATTTATGGGTAGAGATTAGGCAAATATGAGTAATATCATTGAAAAGCCCACATGCTTTGAAGAAGCCAAAACATGGATGGAATGGCAAAAATCTATGCATGACATGGTTAAGTCTTTGTAACATAATCACACTTGGACTCTTGTACCAAGAAAGATAGATATGAAGTTGATTGGAAACAAGTGGGTTTATAAGGTTAAGAAACATTGAGATGGTAGAATTGCTAGCTATGAAGCTAGGCTTTAGCCAAATCATTTTCATAGACATATGGAATGGACTATAAGAAGACCTCTAACTATGTGTCTAAGAGGAATACCATCATATCTATCGTTGCAGTTGTAGCAAGCAAGAATTGGAAGATGGAGCAACTTGATGTGAAGATTGCTTTCCAGAATGGAGAGCTAGAGGGAGTTGTGTACATGGAACAATCATTAGGCTTAAAGACAAAGTCCAGCATTGCTATGCTTATGGGTTTTAAGAAAGCATTATATGGTGTAAAGCAAGCCCCAACAAATGGAATCAAAGGCCTATCAAGTATCTAATCAAATGTGGATACAATCAAAGCAAAGCACATCCATCATTGTTTACTAGTAATTAAATGTAGATAATCTAATCATTATATGAATTATCCGTCTACTTATGTGCATATGTAGAGAATCTAATCATTATAGGACACTATGAAGAAGCTCTCAAAGGACATCAAAAAGAAACTTGTGAAAGAGATGAAGATCTCAAACCTTGGAGATCTAAGGTATTTTCTAGGTATTGAAGTGATATATTAGGATAATGGTATTTGGATCATGTAGACAAAGTACATTTTGGATGTCTTTAAGAAGTATGGAACTACAAGATGCAAGCCATTGAGAAATTCTTTGGAGCTCAACACAAAATTGACCCCAACATTTATCCTTTGAAGATGAATTGGAGGTGAAAGCATATATAGATTCTCATTTGGCTGGATCCAAAATAAATAGAAGAAGCACAAGTGGATATGCAGCGATGCTTCGCATGAAAGTCATCTCTTGGATGGCAAAAAATAGGAGCCATCAGATAGAGGTATATTATCATTACATCAGAGAGAAAGTGATGGTGAACAAGGTTCAAGTCCAACATTTCAGTAACAAGGACCAATTTGTTGATATGTTCACCAAAGCTTTGATATCAAAGCTCAAGAAGGGCATTGGATTTTTTGAGCTAGGATGAAGAAATGGAGCTTGAAGCTTGAGGGGGGTGTAGAAATTCAAGCTTCAATGGTAGCCTCAATTTGACATTCGGATGGATGTTAGTTGGAGCTATATGGAGCAAGCCTTAAAGCAAGAGAACCCAAAAATGGATTTTGAATTTGAAATCCCCCCACTTCAGCCTTATTTTGAGTAAGATTTAGGTTTGAATAAAATCCTATAATTTGGGAAAAGTGATGCCTAGCTTCTATGAAATCTTTCCAAGTCCATATGTTCACACAAAGAGCTTCATTTTTTGGTATCATGTGTATGTGTGTGCACTTAGAGAGTCTTGGGAGGCATGCTAATAGGCCCCTAAGCTAGGCAAGCCCTCTTCTTGCTTGCTTGAGTAATTTGAGTAAAGTTTGTGTATCCATAGATAGCACCATTCATTATTTATATCTCACTAATTTCTTCTAATCTTGGGGTCTTTTTATAGAAACAAATAAAGTTCTTGAAGGGTGGTTCAAAGCTCCTATCATTTGTCTGTATATTTTGATAGAACATGATTCATAATAGAGCACATGTCTATTTGTGTATGCCTAGTGAAGACAATAACTTGATGGTCTTGAAGGCATTGATTCTCCTAGTAGGAAGAGCCATTTTATAATAAATATCTTGCATTATCAAGACAAGTAAGTCTAGTTTATGTGTGCACAAGCTCTTTGGTTCAATTATAATAGCCTTAGCTATTTCACTGTTTCACTAAGCAAGGGTGCTGTGAGAGTGCTTGAGGCCACCATTTCTTCAAGGATGCATAGGGAAATTGCAACCTCTCCCGTCACATAAGTGCATGCTTCTGTCTTTCTCTTGAAAAAAAAATGTGAAGATCTTGGTATCTAGCTAGTGTTGTATAACACACATACTCCAAGAACTTTGTGTGTGGAGATGGACCTTTGTGACATACTTGGATACGAAGTGAAAGAGGAATGCAAAAGGCTATGTGGTTTCTTTTGCTAGTAATTAGTTTGTAGAGTGATTTATGAACGTAGGGGCATATTCTTGGAGACTAGTTGAGGTTGTGGAAAATCAAGCTCCAACCTTAGGAGCTTATGGACGCATGGATGGTTCACACTTAATTCTTTAGTTTCACCTATGTTTTTGCTTTATCCTTTTTTTATGTTCGTTTTTGTTTTAACTTTTCACTTTAATATTCCAATGTTTTTTTTAACGTTTGCTCATGAATTAAGTGGGTTCACACCATAAAAGTTTATGGTTCAAGGTTCATATGGATATACAAGTACATGAAGTTCTCATAGAGATTGTACACACATATTCTCGGTGTACAATTCATTATAAAATTTCATGGATCACATCATGAGAGTAATTTTTATTATCGTTGAATTAATGATCATCACAAGATAATGAGTTTGTTACTTCACTATCAAAAATTTTTATCAATCTTTTATGACGATGAGGAGAGAGGATCTTTCAAACACAGAAGACTTGGAGAAGCTCTAGTATTTGAGTATTTTGGAGGAGATGGAGATTTGAAGGAGGTTAATGTCAAGGTAGAGTTAGCACTATATCTGGGTGGTGGCTCTTCACTTATGATGGTGGAGGATTTTGAAGATTATTATGAGACAACATTATGATGAATTATGAATCGATAACGTGTATCTTTTTTATTATTTTTACTTAGAATTGTCTGAACACTTATTATTATGAATCAATTCTCTTATTTTCCAATGTTCCCCAATGATAAATCCATTATATCCATATTGCCTATTTCCATCTTTCACATGATGATGCATGTTTATCCAAATTGTACACATCTCTCTTATTTTCGATCTCCTTGAATTTCACCTATATCACTTATCATTTCTAGTCTTTTTTATCATGATGAATTGTACAAGTTATTTAATTAATTTCCATGATCTCATATGTCTATCTCTGGGTGTCATTATTTGAATTCTATCGTTTAAGCTTGCTTTAAGCACCCTGCATGCACCATGATTGGGACACTAGCAGTTGACCTAATCCACCGAGTTGAGCCCCTTTGGGACAAGTGAAAATATAGACTCTCTACACAAATGAGATCTTGGAAATAAATTAAATAACTTGTACAATTCATCATGATAAAAGATAATAGAAAAGCTAAGTACGTTAGGAATTGAAAGAGAAGAGATAGGGAAACATTGGAAATTGACTCTTAATAGGTGTTCATACAATTGTAATCAAACTAATGGTGTAACGATTCATAGTTGATCATAATGTTGCTTCATAACATTTATCAATGCTTCATCATGTGTTTGTAGAGCCACCTCCAAGATGAGAGAAGAATCACCGTCAAGATTAAATATAGTAACCCTCCAGCAGATAGAAATAGCCTTCATTCAACTCTTCCAATGATATGAACATCTTCTTTCTTCAACGATGACACACCATGGTTCTTCACCCCCAAGATTCCCAACGATGATAAGAATTGGATTGAGTGATGGTTGAACAATGAACCATACCTTCTTAAGCCTTAAACGAAAGCTTTCTTAAAAACTTACGATAAATCCTCATAGTAAGGCGATTAAAAAAACTCATGCGCCAAATTTGAAAAGCATGTAAGATCTTCTTTCATAAAAAACGTTGCTTTTCTTTGAGCTTTTTTTCTATTTTTGAATAGTTACGCTGTAGAGTTTTGATAGTTCTATTATATTATTTACTTTTTACTTTTGATTTTACATAGAAACCTTTGATTTCACTCTATAATGTTATAAGTTGAGGGTTCACATGGATATAATTATATGGAGATCATAAGAACTATGGTTTTACACATGTGCTAACACATAGGGTATGGTTCTATAACAAACATAAGAATATTTCTCATGTTCCTTACCTTTATCAAGGTGAATTTCATGATCTCAACAAGTTCTAGTTGGAATGGTAGCAAAAGAATGGTTGAGTTCACAATATCATCTTACAGACCGAATTCCAAAGTATTGTAGAGATGTTAACCTCTATGATAGTGTGCATACCAAATATTTTCATTGGAGTTAGGCTTGAGAGCAACAATGTAAAATACGAGAAGCAATAATAACATCTCCATTTCAGAGATCATGAGCTGTACATTTTTTATCAACAACTTTGACAACGAAGCTTATTTTGGCTAGTGTTTTAACTTACAATAAGTTTCTCATGATCTCTCGCACATATAGAGCATTTGACAATGTGAAAGAATTACCATCAATAAACGATAGAATTATATTACCAACTCCCATTCCACAATAAGACGAGTTATTATCACACGTGATAGTATTCTCTATAAGGGCAAGCTCAAGTGAACTAAAGAAGCTATGTTGCTAGGTCATATGTTTGGTCACACCATTATCAAAGTACGAGAGACCTGATTCTAGTGTGGATATACACTACTCATTAGAAAATGGGTCATAGTTGAATATAGTAGTAAATGGGCTGCCGTTTCTTCATTGTAAAAAATATTAGGAAACTCTATTTTTGGTGTAAAATCCTTTACAACAACCATTCTAGCCTCTTTCTTTTTTACCTCCTTTGCAATAAGTTTAGGAGAACTTCTTATGACATATGTAGGGGTGTATATATATATATACATATATGCCATACATACATACATACATACATACATATATATATATATATATATATATATATATATATATATATATATATATATATATATGTGTGTGTATATATATATATATGTGTGCATGTGTATGTGTGTGTATGTATGTATGTATGTATGTATATATGTATGTGTGTATGTATGTATGTGTGCATGTCTCTGTGCATATGTGTCTATCTGTGTGTATATGTATGTGTATACTTGTGTATGTATGTATGTATGTATGTATGTATGTATGTATGTATGTATGTATGTATGTATGTATGTATGTATGTATGTATGTATGTATGTATGTATGTATATATATATATGTATATATATATATATATATATATATATATATATATATATATATATATATATATATATATGTGTGTGTGTGTGTGTGTGTGTGTATGTATGTATTTAAGTGTGTATGTGTGTATGTGTGTGTATATGTATATATCTATCTAAGTATTTATGTGTTCTTATGTATGTATGTATGTATGGGTGTATTGATGTATGTATGTATGAATGTATGTGTCTATGTATGTATGTATGTATGTATGCATTTATGTATGTATGTGTGTATGTGTATTTTTTTCTTGAAGATAATAGAAAGTTAAATTAATTATGGATTGTGAAATTGTACAAAGGCCAAGTCCCCCACCAAGATCAAGAGATCAACTCCTTAGGACAATGCAAAAAAAAGGGCCCACAAGCCAACAGGTCTCAAACAGAGCGCAAACTACTGTAGTTACAGACCAAGAAACACTCCTCAATAGTTAAGTACATATCAATGACATTTCAAATCTGGTTACAAAGTAAAACTTAAATAAGGAGTCTCTCCATCGACTAATAGGGGTAGTCTCGAGATGACCTGACACAAAAAAGATCTTCGACAAGGGCTTCTTTGATAGCAATGATACTCTTCAAAGCTAAAGACCCAAAATTTTGAGCAAAAGAAGATAGAGAGGCTTTTCTATGTGTGCTCCAAATAGCATCATTCATGATCTTCCAAATGCTCCAGAGAATGAGAACCCTCCATAAGTTTCACAACACAATATCCATTTTCTTACATCATCCAAGAAGGACTTCCCTATGGGATAAAGAAATGTTGAACTTTTGACAATAAGGTTGCAAAACTTTCTAGTAGCCCTGTGCATGAGAAAATTATAACAAAGGTGGGGGAGATCCTCCACAACGCCATAGAAGACTCAAATTCCATCATTAATCTTTAGCCTCCTATTTTTAGCTCCACACCAGAGACCATGATGAATGATTAGTGAGAGAATAAAATATTGCATGCGAAATTCCCATAAGCAATTAAATCTATGTTGGCACTGTCTAGAGTTCCAACAGACATTCCATCAGGTGTTAAGTTTTTGTGTGATCAGGTTAAGAGACCAATTTCTTCTTTTGAAGCTTTGCAGAATGTCCTTAGCAACATCTTTTAGCAGAACAGTACTATGAGATGTACAGTTGGGCAACTTGTCTTGGAGTATATCCTTGTGCATCAAGAGAACCTACAGACAACTAGAACAAAGGTCAGTGTTATTGGAAATCTAAGTCATTGACATGATCTCACCACTAACTATAAGATCATGCCAGGTGGAGAATCCTTTTTTGCACTATTTGTGTTCTCTGATCCTAAAGTTGCCATTGTGCCAAAGAGAAAGCCAACTAGTTTCAGATACTTTCCTGCAAAAAGAAGTCACCTCAATTAGAGAAATTGGAGTTTAGAGTGTACCCTTTTTAGGCCAACATCCACAAATCCCAAAACTTGCAAAAAAGTTTAGTACCAATAGGGGAATATAAATTGGGAGAGGCTATGATGTCCCAGAGGAAATGGTCTTTCCAGGATTTATAATCTGTCAAGGAGTATTTATTTATGTTTTTTTTAATAAGTAAAGCCCAAAAATCATTTGAGTCAATTGATCTGAAAACCCATTTTGTAGCTAAATTGGAAGATATCTCAAGAGGCAAAGTATTCCCAATCCCCCTTGCTTTTTGGGGAGGCAACAAATCTTCCAAGACACTTTGGGCATTGAGTTGTGTTGCATGATCCCCTCCCCCCCCCCCCCCCCCCCCCCCCAAAGAAATATTCTAGCCAGAGTAATAACTTGTTGAAAATTCTTTTTGTTGGGAGTCTAGCAAGATCGAAAATACACCAGAGTCGGTAGAAAATAATGATTCAACAAAAATACTCTATGAGATAAAGAAGTTTTGTAGGCATACCAGTGGAATAACTTTTTTCTAAATTTTGCATCACAAAATCCCACTTTTGATTGAAAGAGACCCCAAAGCCCATAGGGATATGGGAGTAATCTAAATATTTCTCCATCTTTTATAATGTCGCATCCAATAAAAGAAATGCAATTAGGTATGTGGTTAGTGGAGGATCTAAAGGCTGTTTTTTTATTGTTAACATGAGAGCCACTAGCAAGGCAAAAGATATGAAGGCAATCAAGGATGTATTGACCATAGGTGTCATTGGCCATAACAAGCATTTTGGTGTCATCAGCAAAGGCTTGGAGGCAAAGTTGGTTGTCTAAACCTAGGATGTAGATACCCTCAATCTGCTTGTTCTCTATAGCATCTTTTATAAGCCAACCAAGGGCATCACTGGCTATGGCAAAAAGAAGGGGGGCTAAAGGGAAGCCTTGCCTAATAGATCTTCTAACTTGTCTAAAGGGGAAAGAAAGGGTTCCATTGATGGAATGTTTAGAGTGAGCATTACTAAACCCAACCCCAATGTCATGCAGAGATTGGAGAGCAAAATCCCACTCAATCCTTTCATAGGCTTTGTCAAAGTCTATCTTGAAAAATAAATAAGGCTGATTGGACTCTGGGGCATAATCAATTCCTTCCCATGGGGAAATAATGGCATCAAGGATGAATCTTCCTTTTATAAAGCCCTTTTGTTTAGGAAGAATAATATCCTTCATAATGGGGCTCAATCTCCTAGCCAGGGTAGAGACAAAGATTTTATAGATGGTGGTAAGATAGGTGATGGGTCTCCAATTGTTCAAATCCTCTTTAGTCCCTTTCTTATGAATCAGCTTTATGACTCTAGTGTTGATTTCAATAGGAAGAGTGCTTTTGCTAAAAGCATCTCTCGAAATCAAGAGAATAAAGGGTGTCAAGAAATCTTTAAGCATAATGAAAAAAAAATTTGGAAGGCTGGCAAGGCCAAGAGTTTTTCAGGGTTTCAATTTACTTATGGTTTCTTTGATCTCGCCGGCAATGAGGAGCAGGTCCAGCAAGGAATCCAGTCTAGTAGGAATAGTTTTCTTCCTTTTAAGAGCAATGAAGGCCTTGGCTCCGTGGAAATCCCCCCCCCCCCCCTAACTTTGGAGAACCATAGAAAACATCAGTAAAGAAGTGGGTAGCCTCCTGCAAATTCTCCTCAAGAGTGGAAACATAAGCACCTTATGTTTTCATCAACATAGGTATGAAATCTTTACTCTTTTTCTTCTTAATTAGAGAGAACATACTTTTGTTAGGTCTATCAAGATTTCTGGCCCAAAACTCTCTTGATGAAGAGAGAATACATCTAGCCTCAATGTACTCCTCATACTTCAACCTTTCCTGAAGGCATAAAATCTTTTCTACGTTATCCATGTGGCCTCCTTGAGAGCAAAGAAGCTTATTAATTTCAAGAGGAATGTCTTGCCTCTTTTTAGCTCTAAGGTTTTTCTTAAGATTTCTATAGTATGTGAAAAGATGTTGAACATCTTTGATGGCTTTAGAACAAGCAACACAAGGGTTGGTGCAGAGAAAGAAGTGATGAGTAAAAAATATTCTTGGTCTGTTCCAAGAAACATGAGAGTTTCAGGAGAGAAGCGTCCAGATGGAGCGAGCCTGCTCTAAAGCTAGGGTAGTTCTTCTTAAAACAAATAGATAGGGGGATATGGTCAGAGATACACAAGGTGTGGTCAATGGAAGACTTCACATCCCAAAATTGCTAAAGGTAGCATATATTCATGTAGCACCTATCCAATATGGCAGCAAGATGATTAAAACTATTGTGCTTGTTATTCCAAGTGAAACCAGAATCATTCGTGATATCAGTAAGGTCATGTGTAGTGATGAGCCTAATCGAGGCACACCATTCTTGGCCATTAATAACAGAACCCTTCTTATCATACCTCTCTTGTAAAGTGGTCACCATATTGAAGTCACCTAAAAGAAAAACAAGACCATTCACTTTGTTCAACTCTTCCCAACAAGTAGTTCTAAGATTAGTATAGTTAGAAGCATAAACACTGATTATGGTGCACTCAAAAGGTTTATTAAAAGCAATACCTACCCATTGGTGAGTAGGACTAATAAGACATTAAAAAATAAGATGCTTTATAGAGTGGGAAATACAAATCCAAGTGCCACAGCTCCCTTGGGGATGGTTGGTGTGGTGCTAGGAATGTTTATTACAAACAATATCTAAATGCAAAAGGCTTCTAGATCGGTTCACTTTCAATTCTTGACAAGCATATGAAATCAAGCATCAAAGAAAGATCAAAACACCATTCCACAAAACATCTAGCATGAGTACGGTCTGACAACCCTTTAATGTTCAAAGACAAAAATTTGATAGAGTTCATGAGTAACATACAAGATAAGGCAAAAAACACAACATTTCCTTATATTCTTAGTGATCTTACTCAAAGGCACCAAGTTCTTCAAAATATCCTTTCATTTGTGTTTTGAATTACCATCCCTTCTTCTTGCTCTAGAGACCCGCAGAGCTGCAGGAGCTTCATTTTCTCTTTGAGTTGGTTGAGAGGCTTCCATGTCATGGCCTTGTTGCTGCAATTCTTTTAGGTCCTGATTATCTATAGAGTCAAGCTCAATTCATGATCTGTTATCAACAAAATTGGGTTGATTAGTATGTGTGAAAGCCTCTTGTTCATAATTTCATGCATTTTGTTTCTTTTTGTTTAGAAGAGTTGTCCAAACTTCTTCAGTGGTAGATGGGCTGGGCTGCATGACTACCTCATCTTGCTATATAGAGGTCTCATCATTTGAGACAGGTCGAGTACCTTGGCAGGATCTAGAAACACCACTTCACCTCTTGTGACTATCCACCATCTCCCCCAACAGTTAGGAGGAATCAAAGCTCAGGTTACTTGGTAGATGATTGATGAGAGAATAAATCCTATAATTTAGGATGCACGTTATGGTGAGAGTTTAAATTTGAATTCAAAGCTTTTTCCAAACCTCAACTATAAAAGTGGATCAAAAAACACGTGAGAATGAGCCTGATTGTGAGATCCCATGATAAGATGGAAGCTTAGACCCATTAATTGGAGTCCGTAAATTCTCACTTTACTGAACATATGTAAAGACCAAAATAGCAAGTCCAAGCTCTTGGTTGAACTCTCTAATTATGTGTAATGATCCATTGATTAGAGGATCATGTTCCAAAGCTGATATGTGATTATTTGTGGTCATTAGGAAGATCAAGGGGCCTACTACACTCTCCCCAGCTTGTTCTGGGTTGGTGTGAAGCAAGGTTTTGCAACACCTGTTCATCTCTGGAATCTATACACCATATCCTCCAATAGTGGTATCAAAGAAACATCAAAGCAAGATGGGAGATGGATTTCCATTAGGAGATGAAGAAATCATTAGGGGAAAAAGTGAGCCCTGAATGGGCCTTGTAAGGATCCTTATATTTTAGGGATTGAAAGATGATTAAGGAGATATCCAAAACCACTAGTAGTTTTTAGAATAAAAAATTGTTTATACAAACTTTTGAAGAGACTCTTCAAACGCATGAAACAGTGACCCTTGGATCCTTCAAATCGATGGTTAGCATTCAAACGGATGTAAGAGAAGCATTTAATGCAAACTTTGTCCTGGCCCCTTGTGCACACTCTCTACAGAGTTTTGGAGCGTTCGATCTACCCACCATCCAATGGTGGAGCACAAATGGCGCTGATCTTCTTTTAGAAGAGATGAGGACCATCAGATCAGCCTCAAATCAAAGGGAGGAGAGAGATTTTGAAGCATGAAATGGCAAACTTTATTTTGAACCATCCGATCCAGCCTCCATCCAAAGGCCTATGTTGAAAGGCGCATTTGATGAGAAGGGAAAAATGTGAGCCATTAGATCTAGCACAAATCCAAGGATTCACGATAAAAGGCACCTTCTCAATCAGTTTTAAATCTCCTACATTGGATGAATACTTTAATCCGACGGCCCACAATCATGAGCGCCTTTCTCCAACGGTAAAGCATCCAAGCCACACATTTTTGTGTTGATCCAAGGGTCTCTATTCTATCCCACCTTGACTTTTGCAAAATGATAAACCCTCGGATCTTTTAGGCAATCAAAGGGTTGACATGCATTTTCGAGATCTCCCAAACTACCCACGCCGGCAAAACCACAATTATATGGCTGTTTTGGTGCCTTTGACCCGAAAAAAACCATGGAAGGCTATACCTAGTCTAGTAGATTTAGGGACTAGAGTGTGGCCACTGCTCTCCTCTCATTGGTGGATCCTTAATCAGACCTTAATCTAAAAGGCCCAAGGAGGGTTCATTTTTCCCCTATGTGCCAACATTCAAGAGCCAACATCAACCTACAAAGGAAGAGCAAGAAAGGCTTACTACATGGTGTGCAAAGGATGCTCTTGCCAGGTCTGATATACTTTACTCAATATCTAATTTCTTATTACCTCATATTAGGAGTTGCAAAACCTCTCAAGAGACTTAGGAAGTACTTTCTTCATACTTCTCATCAAATATACGGGCTAGGAAGAACCAGCTATGGATGGAGTTTACAAACTTGAAAAAGATACCAAAGCAAAGTGTAGCTGACTATGTAACCAAGATGAAGGATGTGGCTAACCAGCTTGCAAGCATTGGAGAAGAGATAGAAGAGGAGCAAATAGTAAAGTAGATCACAAATGGCATCAAATCTGATGATAAGTGGTAGTCATTCACCACAACAATGGACCTATATATGGACATGTAGATACCATACCTCAACACCTTGATGGGGAAATTCTTCACCCATGAGACAAAGCTCAACAAGAATGGAGATAACTCTAGAGGTAATCAATCTTTGCCCTTGACAGAGAAGGAAATAAAATTAAGGATAAGTTAAATGAAAAAATAAAAACTACATAGAAGACCAAGAGGGTTCTCTATTGATCATGAACATGACATCCAAGCAAGGTGAAGATGATGAGCATCTTTTCTATATTGATTTTGGTTGTTCCAATCATGTGTCTAGAAGTGTAGCATTGCTATCTAATCTTGAAGAACCTAACGGGAAGCATGAAGTGCAGAAAGTTGATGACACTAGACATTCTGTTAAGAGGATTGGAAATGTCAAGGCCTCTGGTGGTAACATGAACCTTTTGAGTAAGGTTTTATATGTGCCAACCATAACAAAAAATCTAATCAGTCTTGGACAAATTGTTGAGAAAGGCCTATAGGTCAGATTCACAAGGCATGGAGCATATGTGGAAGGTCCTCAACAAGGTTTCAAGAGAACTACAAAAGGTGAGAAATCTGGAAGACTCTTTACATTTGAGGTTGAAGATACTAGAAACATTGAACTCTTCTATTACAAGGATCAAACCCTATCTGAACCAGAGATATGGCATAAAAGGCTAGGTCATATAGGTGAAAGAACACTAAAGCAAATATGCAAGGATTAGAGTGTGCTTGGCATTCCAATTGTGTCCAAATAACACATAATATACACATGTGAAGCATGCCAATTTTGCAAATCTCAGAGACAACTGTTTAACACAAAAGGGTATATGTATGAAGACTACTTGGAGCTTCTACACACAGATGTGTGGGGTCCTAGCAGAGAGCCATCAATCTTAGGATCAAGGTATTATGTTTCATTCATATATGATTATAGTAGATGGAAAATCCTTTACTTCATGAAGCATAAAGATGAAGTCTTTACTTGTTTCAAAAAGTATTTGGCATTGGTTGAGAACCAAATAGATAGAAGCCTGAAGAGGATCAAATCTGATGGAGGTGGTGAGAATTTCTTAGAATTTCTCATATGAATTTGACTCATTCTTACAGGACAAAGGCATAAAGAGAGAGGTCACAACAAGATACACTCTTGAACTAAATGGGGTGGCAGAGAGGAGGAATAGAATAATAGTAGAGGTTACAAGATCAATGTTGAATGAAAAGAAACTACCAAGTTACTTATGGGTTGAGGCTATTTCCACAGCCACATAACTCATTAATAGACTCCCATCCAAATCCTTGGATAGAATGACACCATATGAGGCATGGAATGGCAAAAAACCCTCATTGGACCATTGTAAAATCTTATTGTTTATGCACATATATACTCATAGATTAGAGGGAAGCTTGATTTAAAAGCTAAAAAGTGTATATTCATTGTCTATGACCAAAACCAAAAGGCATATGGGTTATACAACCCCATGAAAAAAGGGTTTACAATTAGCACGGAGTTGGTGTTTCATGAAAATAATTCATGGTATGAAGATGATTGGAGGAAGATGATCAAGTTACCTTATGACTTGGAAAGTGATTTTCCAACTCTCACTCAAGAAAGTCAACAAATAATAGAAGATGTCAACTTAGAGGATGAAGAGTAGATTGACTTCAAGGATTGGAAGTCAAAGGGCAAGACCAAGTTAAGCATTTAAAGAAGCCAATGAGAAGAAAGAATGGAGACAAGCCATGGAGGAAGAAATTGAAGCACTTCAAGAAAACAACACTTGGGATTTGGTTTCCAAGAAGCCGAGCATGAAGGTAATAGGATCCATGTGGATATATAAAATCAGGAAAAATTCAAATGGTTCTATAAAGAGGTACAAAGCAAGGCTAGTGGCAAAGGGGTTTGCTTAAACCCATGGAGTGGATTATGAAGAGATCTTTTCACCTATGTTTAAGATGCCAACAATCAGGGTTTTGATAAGTGTTGCTGCTTCAAAGAACTGGAACCTATATCAGTTAGATGTTAAGAATGCATTCCTAAATGGATGGATCTCAAAAGAGGTTTACATGGCTCAACCACTAGAGTATGAAGACAAGGAGAAACCAAATTTTGTATGCAAGCTAAGGAAAGAACTCTATGGTTTAAAGCAAGCTCCTAGAGCTTGGATCCATAGGCTTGTCACATATTTGCGATTAGGGATTTGTTGCTAGCAAAGCACATTCTTCTTTGTTCATAAAAACGACTAACACAGAAGTTATTTACTTATGTGTTTATGTGGATGACATTATCATTACAGGGAATGATGCCCATGGCATCAAGAAAATCAAAATTAAGATCAATGACCTTGGTTTATAACATACTTTGCTAGATTAGAACTTGTATACATAGATTCTCGTGTTTTTATTATTCAAAGTAAGTACATTCATGATATGTTGATTAAATTCAAAATGGAGAACACTAAAATTTCAGGTACACGCATGGAACTCAATCATAAACTTAGTTCTCATGAGGGAGAACTTCTTCAAGATATTACAAGTTAGCAAAAGTATGTTAGGAGTCTGAGTTCTACAACCCTATCAAGAGTGGACATCTGTTATGGAGTAAGTACATTAAGCCACTTTATGCATACACTAAGAAAACATCATTTGGAAGCTTCCAAGAGGATCTTAAAATATTTGAAGGTTACCATAAATGAAGGGCTATTTTTTCCATTCACTTCTAATTTGGATATCAAGATGTATTCTCATGGAGATTGGGTTGGCTCCAAGGATGATAGAGGAGCACTTCTAGCTACTTATCTTTTGCAGGTTCAAAGCTAATATCATGGTCATCAAAAAATCAAACAACTATGGAATTGTCATCTACAGAGGAAAAATATAGAGGCTTAGAAAACGGAACATAGGAGGCTATGTGGCTCAAACTACTCTACAGAGATTTGGGGCTACATTCTTATACTCTAATGATTTTTGGAGACAACACTAGCTCACTTCATTTGGGTGCTAATCCTATATATCATGCAAGGACTAAGCACATTGAAGTGCACTATCATTATGTAAGAGAGAAATTACTTATCAAGGACATCCAATTTTCCTATGTGTCAACTCATTTGCAATGTGCAGATATGCTTACAAAGTCTTTGGATGGAACTAAGATGAATACGTTCAAGATGATGATTAGATTGCAAGAATCAAGGGAGATTGAAGATCAAGCATGTTAGGCTTGAGGGAGAGCTGTTGGTACAAAAGAGTCCAAGTCTACAAACTTGGATAATTAGCATATATCACATATAGTCACATATGACTACTCCCTTCTAAAAGTTAGTTTACCTTTTATCTTTGTAAAAGTGCCTATGTTTATTGCACTTCTCTCATGTGGAGTTAGGAGGAATCAAATCTTGGGTTACTTGGTATATGGCTGATAAGAGAATAAATACTATAATTTAGGACTCACTTTATGGTGAGAATTTGAATCTCAATTCAAAGCGTTGCTCAAACCTCAACTATAAAAGCGGATCAAAAAACGCACGATAATGAGCCCGACTATGACATCATTTGAGAGAAAATATTTGTGATTAATGAGCTCAATCCTTAGCTTTGTTACTTCCTTCACATTGTGCAATTGAAAATTTCCAATGTCATTGTATTTCTATGTGATCTAATACATATACATTGATTACTTTTGTACTTCACTTCTTTGCTATGATGATCTCAGAATAGTGAACTTATTAGAGCTTGTTGTCACTACATGGTTCATCATTTGATGTGATTTAAAGTACTGTAGATGCAGTATATTGTGAGATATCCTCATATCTTTGCTCTCTAGTCTGCATATTGAAGCACCCAAAAAATGTCAGACAAGTCTTCTAACTTGCGAAGCATCATTCTCAATGTGTACTCCATCTTTTTTATTAAAATACCTCATGATTGGTAGTTATTAAAGTTAATTAGATACTGCCAAAAGGGATTTAGCCAATTTCTAGGTTGAGAGCACCACTCACTTTATTGGACATATGCAAGGATCAAAATAGAAAGTCCAAGCTCTTGGTTGAACTTTCTACTTATTTGTTTCGATCCATTGATTATAGGATCATGTTCCAATGCACATATGTCATTATATGTGTTCATTAGGAAGCTTAAGGGGTCTACTACACTCTCCACAACTTGTGCTTGGTTGGTGTGAAGTAGGGTTTTGTAGCACTAGTTTATCTCCAAAATCTATCGACCATCTCTTCCAACAAAAGTGAGCAACCACATTTTGTTCTACCTTGTTTAAAATATCTAGAAACATTAACTAAGATATAATTTCCCCTTGTATCTGGGATCCAAAATATGTAAACATATATTTATTCAAAGATTCCACTAAACTTTTCTCTATTGGTTTCCCGACGTATATTCAAAGCAATAAGTAAATGGTAAGCTGCATGGAATGAATTCAACATGAAATCAAAGAAAATAGGACAACTCAATTAGGTCTTCAAATTTAATAAAGCTTTTAAAGATGGCTATTCTATCCACATGAACTAGTTATTTTTCTATTTTTTAAAGTTCAAGTTTGGAAGAAGCCTAATTGTTCTGACTTGAATAAGATTAAAAGAAAAATTCCCGATATCCCAAAAAGTAGGGGTTAGACTAGGGAAGCAATAATAGGAAAAAAATTGTAGAAGGCATTGGGCGTGGATACCTCAAAAGCATTTCAATCAGGAGATAAATTGACCCATGTTCCATATATTTTTAGCAACACAAAGGGGGGGGGGGGGGGGGGTGGAACCCATAGCCTCCACCTTAGTAAGTGAAAGCTCATATAATCCACCTATAACAACCACACTATTCACATAAACTAGTTTTGATGGAAGAAAAAATCTTTTATTAAATTGCTAAGAAAGCATCCACGTCTATCTATTTTTGAGGCTTTAAATGGATAAAAAGAATAAACTTAAGTCTTACATTAAGCATCCTGGTTGATATTGAGGATGCTTGTTTGAGGTATAATATTTTATATATGTAATCGGCAATCCCCATGATATAGGGAAACAAAGCTCCCTTGTCATATATTCAATCAAATAAACTAGCAAAAGTAAAACTACATACTTCATCAACGATACTAAGAATATTTTTAATACAAAGAAACCATAATTGTACACAAAATGTTTCGCATGTGCAACTTTACTACTTCTAAATTTACTTCGTTCATATATATATATATATATATATATATATATATATATATATATATATATATATATATATATATGTATGTATGTATATGTGTGTGTGTGCGCATGTGTGTGTATGTACGTATGTATGTATGAATGTATGTATGTGTGCATGTGTGTGTGCATGTCTGGATGTATGCATGCAACCATGAAATTATACATACATACATCCATCCATATGTACATACATAGATACATATGTATATACACACATGTACAAATATACACAGACACACACACAAACATACATACATACATACATAGAGCGAGATAGATAGAGAGAGAGATATAGATAGATAGATATATAGATAGATAGATAGATAGATAGATAGAGAGAGAGAGAGATGTTGATATATTTTGGAAGTAATGTGTGTGAACGCACTAGGACCATTGGAGCACGTTTTTCCTCTTTAGAAGCTTTTTTTTCTCTCGCCTTGTATATATGCCTATAATCCTTATCTTTGTTCATTCAGTTGGTAATACATTAAGCATTGTGTGTTGTGCTCCAAATTTCTTCTTTTTCGCTATTGGCATGCTTCCAGAGACCTCAAACTCCAAGAATTGGTAGGAGAGTAGGTCACCACTTCATCTAGGGCAATCGCAATGCCCATCTGATCACAATCTCAAAATCACACAAAAATTGGTGATCATATTTAGGGTGATTAGAATTTCAAATTGGATTTGCTTTGTGGTGTCAAAATTGTGGCATGAGCTTGTTTCAACCTTTGAGAGCACTTTTGTAGTTCATGTGTAGGCAATTTTGTCCTTTTGTGCCAAACATATATATAGGTTTTGGTTCACCTCTATACATGCCTGGAAGTTTGTTATAGACCCAGTAGAGCTCAGGAGGATAATTTTGTTCAACTTCTGAAGATAGAACCATTTTTTATGCAGCAAGGTATTTTAGTTACTGTTGGTGCAAAAGTCCAAGCCTTCACAATTGGCTTAGCATAAAAACTTTATGAGAAAGCACTTCATGGATCATGTGAATCGTAACTTGTAATCTTTTGATCATTTACGATTTGTAAAAGATTAAATCCATGAAGGATGTTGCAAATGCCTAAATTTCATGGAGTTAGGAAAGACATTAGCTACGAGGTTTTCAAGAGAGAATAACTCCTCAATCATAACATTCACTTTTTAGATGGAGCCAATTTTGAATTGGATGTTCAAACTTCAGAAGAACAACTTATATAAACAACTATGAAAAATGCACGATGATGTGGACTCATTGAGAGCTCTTCCATTGATCTTTTGCAGGATTTGGGAAGCTTACATCATATCTTACTCATTATCCTATCATTAAGCAACATCTCAATGCCAATAACCTTGTATAATCATGTGCTATAATACATACACTTCATTGATCATCTTTGTCTATTTCTCTATTATGACTACTTAGAACAGTGAACTTTGCTTGAACCTATCGCAGTGAGTTCTCAAACATTTTGCATGATCTATAGCTTGTTGGAGCCAAATTGAAGTTTATTTTATGCTGTGACAATTGAAAATAATTTGGAACAGCCATTTGGGAGAAATTGCCATCGAACTACTCACTAGTCATCTAATGTTCAGTCCATAAAAAGTCGGGGGTAAGCATTGGATTGCTAAATTGATTTCTGAGATCATAGTTTATTATTTTGGATGCTTCCACTTGTAATCATTAGGTATCTAAGATAATTTGACTCCCTCAAAATGATTGAATCGATTGTTATAGTACTATGAGCAGTGAGCAAAAGAACCAGCATGTGTCTATACCAAAATAGCAAGTTTTTTGAAACTAGCTATTCACAAAGTAGTTTGTTTTGATTCAATTATTTCAAGCATCAACTCCAAAGTACATAGATACTTTCTTGGTGTCATTTGCAAGCTAAAAGGGCTTACTATTAAACTCTGAAGTGATTTAGGGTAGGTACAAAGTAGGGTTTAGCACTACCACCTCACTTCCTTGAGGTATTCATCCATCTCTTCAAACTGTGGTATGAGAGCAAGTTGAGGTAAAATGGGAGATGGATTCCCTTTTTTATTGATAAATTCGACAGGAATAACTATCCAGCATGCTCCTTGAGGATGTAGACATATCTACAAGGAAGGAGTCTCTATGGATACATATCAGGAGATGAGGAGATAACCATATTCAGAAGCAAAGATCAACCTACAAGAGAGGAGCTAGAAAGACTCAACTCATGGTGTGCCAAAGATGCTTTAGCAAGGTCATATCTACTTAATTCTATTTTTGACTTTCTTCTTCCTCACATTAGGAATTGCAAAACTTCCCACAAGACTTGGGATACATTGTCTTCATACTTTTCTTCCAATACAAGAGCTAGAAAAAATCAATTATAGATTGAGTTTACTACTCAAAGGAAGAAACCTAAGCAGAATGTTTCAGACTATGTGACCAAAGTAAAAGATGATAAGTGGGAAGCCTTCAGAACTCCGAGGGACCTTTGCATGGACATTCAAATCCCAAATCTTACCACACTTATGGGAGAATGCTTTACCCATGAAGCCAAGCTCAACAAAAATGGATAACCATCAAGAGGTAACCATTCTTCTGCCCTCTATACAGAGAAAGGAAAGTCTAAAGATAAAGGTGTTGGTGCAAATATCTATGCCTTCACATTTGCCTTAGCTTGGAAGATTATATGTGGAAGCATGGGATGATCCATATGAATCATAGCTTGTAATAATTAGCCATTTACCATTTGTAAAAGGTTAAAGCATTGAGAATCTTTCAAGAGCCATGTATCTCGTGGAGATAGGAAGCATATTAGCTACAATTTTTTTATGAGAGAATATCTCCTAGATCAAAGGAATCACTTTTACTAGGAGCCAAACTTGAATTCAAATTCAAAACGTGGATGAAGATAGTTATAAAACCACCTAGAAAACGTGCGGCCGCTAAGGCCTCTTCTTGGAGCTCCTGCGTTGAGTTTTTGTTAGACTTGAGTGGCTTACACCATAGCCTACTCATCTTACTATCATTGGGAATCATCATAGTGCCAAAATGGTCTTGTAAAATCATGTGCTATAATACATATTCATCATTCAATATCTCTGTCTCCTTCTTTGCTATCCATCCATCTCTTCCAACAGTGGTATCAGAGCAAGTTAAGGTCAAAAGGGAGATGGTTTCCCTTATTTTATTGATAAATTAGATAGAAATAACTATCCAAAATGTTCCTTGAGGATGAAGACATGTCTACAAGGAAGGAGTCTCTATGGATACATATCAAGAGATGAGGAGATGCCCATTTTCAGAAGCAAAGGACAACCTACAAGAGAGGAGCTTGAAAGACTTAACTCATGGTGTGTGGAAAATGCTTTAGCCAGGTCATATCTACTTAAGTCTATCTTTGACTTCCTTCTTCATCACAGTAGGAACTATAAAACTTTCCAAGAGACTTGGGATACATTGTCTTCATATATTTCTTCCAACATAAGAGCTAGAAAAAATCAATTATGGATTGAGTTTACCACTCAAAGGAAGCAACCTAAGTAGAGTGTGTCAGAGTATGCGACCAAGGTTAAAGATGTGGCTGATCAATTGGCAAGCATACGAGAGGAGATTGAAGAAGAGCAAATAGTGAGACAAATAATCAATGGCATCAAGGCAAATGATAAGTGGGAAGCTTTGACAATTGCTATGGACCTTCACATGGACATGTAGAATCCTAATCTTACCACACTCATGGGACAACTCTTTACCCATGAAGCCAAGCTCAACAAAATGGAGAACCATCAAGAGGTAACAACTCTTGTGTCCTATACACAAATAAAGGAAAGTCCAAAGATAAAGGAAAGAGCAAGAAAGTAGAGGATGAAGGTACTACTTCTCAAGATAACTATGCAGGGAGAGGTAGGAATTCAAGAGGAAGGGGCAGAGGAGGTAAGCAAGGTAGGGGGAGATCTTTCAACTCTTCCCCATGCAATATATGTAGACTCTCTAATCACACTACAGATGAGTGTTAAAGGAACTTCAAAAATCACAGAGGAAGTGGATATCAAACAGGTGGCAACTCACAATCAAGAGGAAGATTCAAATCAAGGCTACAACCATGGCTACAACAACAACTACAACAACAATTACAAAGGGGGATACAAATCAAGAAAGGAATTCAATAATTATACAGAGGATCCAAAGGATTCTCTCCTCATTATGAACATGACTTCAAAACAAGGTATGAATGATGAGCACCTCTTCTATATTGACTCAGGCTGTTCAAACCATGTAGCGAGAAATGTAGCTCTTCTTTATGATCTTGAGGAACCCAAGGGAAAGCACCAAGTGTAGAAAGGTGATGAAACCACATATTCAGTGGTCAAGGTAGGAAATGTCAAAACTTCTTATGGGAATACAAATTTGTTGAACAGGGTTCTTTATGTACCTACTATCACAAAGAATTTGATGAGTGTTGGACAGATAGTGGAAAAGGGTTTGCAAGTTAGTTTCAACAAATATGGAGCTTTTGTGGAGGACCCCCAACATGGATTCAAGAGAATTTCCAAGGGAGAGAAAACAGGTAGGTTATTTACATTTGAGCTTGAGGACACTAGAAACATTGCACTTTGTAATTACAAGGATCAACATTATCTCAGTTGGAGATTTGGCATAAAAGATTAGGACACATTGGTGAAAGAACCTTGAAGAAGATATGTAGATATCAATGTGTGCTTGGGATGCCTAATGTATCCAAGGAACATATGATATATAAATGTGGTGCTTGTCAGTTTGATAAATCACCCAGGTTACCCTTTACAAAGAAGGGCTATATGCATGAGGACTATTTGGAACTTGTCCACACAGATGTGTGGGAACCAAGCAAGGATCCTTCAGTTTTAGGATCAAGGTACTATGTGTCCTTCATTGATGATTTCAGTAGGTGAACTATCTTGTATTTCATGAAGCACAAAGAAGTGTTTAGTTGTTTCAAAAAATATCTTGCACTTGTCGAAAATCAAAGAGGGAGAAATCTAAAGAGGATAAGGTTAGATTGAGGAGGTGAGTACTTTTCCAATGAATTTGATGCATTTTTGTAGGACAAAGGTATCAAAAAAGGAAATTACCACAAGGTATATCCTTGAGCAAAATGGGGTTGGAAGCAACTACATCAATGCTTCATGAAAACAAATTGCCTAATTATTTGTGGGCAGAGAGTGTTTCTATTGCCACTTATCTTATTAACAGGTTGCCATCCAAATCACTTCATGGGATTACCCCATATGAAGCATGGCATGGTAGGATGCCATCACTTGATCATTGTAGAATATTTGGATGTGTTGCTTATGTGCATGTTCCATCTCAAATCAGAGGTAAACTAGACCCTAAGGCTGAGAAGTGCATCTTCATAGGGTATGATTTAAATCATATAGGATACAGGTTTCATAATCCATCTAACAAAGATTTTATGATAGATGTTGTGTTTGATGAGAATGATTCTTGGTTTGAAAGTGAATGCAGGAAGGTCAAATTGCCATATGATTTGGGAGAGGAATTTTCAAGTCTCATGAACGAGGAGTCTAACACAATTAAAGACATCAAATCAGATGATGAGGACACCATCAACTTGGAAGAATTCAAAGCATGGAAATTAAAGGGCAAGTCCAAGATGAATAGGTTGGAAGACATACCTAAATTATCCAACCAAGCCTTAAGGAGGTCACAAAGAGAAAGTAAGAAGCCAACCAGATATGGGTATGATACTTCATTGGTTACTAAACATTCCATTTACCTTGCTAAAGATTTATCACTTGAAGAAAATTTGTCATATGAAGAAGCAAGTACCAAAGTAGAATGGAAGGAAGATATGGATGAAGAGATATAAGCACTCCAAGAGAATGACACTTGGGAGCTAGTACCCAAGAAGGCATCAATCAAGGTAATTGGTTCTAGATGGATTTACAAAATCAAAAGGAACTCACATGGATCCATAAACAGGTATAAAGCTAGACTTGTGGTGAAGGGTTTTGCACAAAACCCAAGGACTTGATTATGAAGAGAAATTTTCACATGTGGCTAAAATGCCAACCATCAGTGTATTGGTAAGTGTAGCTGCATCTAGAAATTGGAATATATATCAACTAGATGTGAAAAATGCCTTTCTCAATGGCTAGATTTCAAACGAAGTTTACATGGCTCAACCTCCTCGCTATGAAGACCCAAGCAAGGTAAATTATGTGTGAAAATTGAACAAAGATCTTTATGATTTGAAGCAGGCACCTAGGGCATGGAATCATAGGTTAACAACCTACCTTCAAGATCAAGGATTTATGATGAGCAAGGCAGATTCTTCTCTATTTGTCAATATAAGCAACTCAGAAATGATATATTTATGTGTGTATGTTGATGAAATCATCTTGACAGGTAGTGATGCTAATGGCATCAAACAAATCAAGAACCAAATGATGTAGGAGTTCAAAATTAGTGACCTAGGTCTTCTAAAGTATTTTCTTGGACTTGAGTTAGTCTATACTAACCCTCGAATTTACATTACTCAAAGGACATATGTGCAAGACATGTTGAAGAAGTTCCACTTCGAGAATGCAAAGGTAGCTAGCACCCCTATGGAGGTAAGCCATAAGTTGAGTGCTCATGAAGGTAATTTGCTTCAAGACATTGCAGGATATCAAAGCATAGTTGGAAGTCTAAACTATGCAACCTTAACAAGGATTGACATAGCTTATGGAGTACGTTTTCTGAGTCAATTCATGCATAAACCTAGAGCACCTCACTTGGAAGCTGCCAAAAGGATTTTGAAGTATCTCAAAGGTACTCAAAATCAAGGTCTTTACTTCCAATACACACCAGATTTCGACATTAAACTTTAGTCAGATGCAAATTGGGCAAGTTGTAAGGATGCGAGAAGGAGTACTTCTGGATATTTTTCTTTTGGAGGTAATACGCCCATTTCTTGGTCTTCCAAGAAGAAAACTACTATTGTTTTATCTTCAATAGAGGTTGAATACAGGGGATTAGCAAATGTTACACAAGAAGCAATTTGGATTAGATTGCTCTATTCAGATTTGGAATTTCATACTCATTCACCTACTATCTTTGGTGACAACATAAGTTCTTTGAATCTTGCGGCCAATCCTGTTTATCATGCAAGAGCCAAGCATATAGAAGCTCACTATCACTATGTTAGAGAGAAGCTATTGAGCAAGGAGATTCAACTTTCATATGTATCCACAAATATGCAATGTGCAGATTTGTTAACGAAAGCACTTGATGGTACTAAACTTTGTAGGTTCAAAGCTATGATTGGATTGCAGGACATTCAAGAAGACTCATAAAGAAGTGAAAGCCAAGATGTTTGGCTTGAGGGGGAGCTATTGGTGCAAATATCCAATCCTTCACATTTTGCTTAGCTTGGAAAATTATATGTGGAAGCATGGGATGATCCATATGAATCATAGCTTGTAACAATCAGTCATTTAGCATTTGTAAAAGCTTAAAGCATTGAGAATATTTCAAGAGCCTTGTATCTTGTGGAGGTAGGAAGCTTATTAGCTATGAATTTTTATGAGAGAATATCTCCTAGATCCAAGGAATCACGTGTAGTGGGAGGAAAACTTGAATTTAAATTCAAAACTTGGAAGAAGATAGTTATAAAAGGACCTAGAAAACGCGCAGTCTTTAAGGCCTCTTCTTGGAGCTCTTCCACTCATTTTTTGTTAGACTTGTGTGTCTTACACCATAGCCTACGCATCTCACTATCATTCGGCATCATCATAGTGCCAATGATCTTGTAAAAGCATGTGCTATAATACATATTCATCATTGAGTATCTCTATATACTTCTCTGCTATGACTACTAAGAACAATGAACTTTGCATGGCTATATCTCAGTGCCTTCTCAACTATTTTGTGAGATCTAGAGCTTCTTGGAACCAGCTCAAAGTTTATTTTATGCTAGCAAATTTTCATTACATTTGCTTTAGCCAATTGGGTGAAACTTGCATCGACATGCTCTTTGGTCATTCTCTACTCAGCCCCTAAAAAGTCGAGGGTAAGCTCTTGATTGTTAAAGTGATAGTTTAGTACATAGTTCATCATTTTAGATGCTTTCACTTGTAATTATTACTTATCTAAAATAATTTGATTCCCACAAAAGGAATTTTATCAATTTCTACTATACTGTTAGCACTGAGCAAAAGATGTAGCAGGTGTGAGGACCGAAATAGCAAGTTTTGAGTGACTAGCTAATTGTGAAGTAATTGGTTTTGATTCAATTGTTTGAAGAATCATCTCAGAAGTACATAGGTACTTTTTTGGTGTCATTTTCAAGCTAAAAGGGCCTACAAAAAAACTCTGAGGTTTGGTAGGGTAGGTACAAAGAAGGTCTTAGCAATACCAACTCATTTTCTTGAGGTATCCATCCATCTCTTCCAACATAAGGAAAGGGAAAGAAAGTTGAAGATGAAGGTACTACTTCTCAAGCTAACTATGCAAGGAGAGGTAGAAATTCAAGAGGAAGGGGCACAGGAGGTAAGCAAAGGTAGAGGGAGACCTTTCAACTCTTCTACATGCAATATACATGGATTGTTTAATCACACAATAGATGAGTGCTATTGGAACTTCAAGAGCTAGAGAGTAAGAGGATTTCAAAGAGGTAGCTACTCACAATCAAGAGGAAGATTCAACCAGAATCAAGGCTACAACCATGGTTACAACAACTATTATCAAGGAGGATACAAATCAAGAAAATATTTCAACAATATACAAAGGATCAAGAGGATTCTCTTCTCATTATGAACATGACTTCAAAACAAGGTATGAACGATGAGCACCTCTTCTATATTGACTCAGGTTGTTCAAACCATGTAGCACATAATGTAGCTCTTCTTTCTGATCTTGAGGAGCCCAAGGGAAAGCACCAAGTGCAGATAGGTGATGACAGCAAGCATTCAGTGGTCAAGGTAGGAAACAAACCACTACTTTTACAACAAGATAAACCTATATATAACTATTCTAGAAGTCTTCGATTTAGTCTTCGAATTTATTTATTCATGTGCGTCCACTTGTATCCACGCCCTTATGCTTATCCACACCCTCATGCTTCTTCACCTGCTAGATCAGACACAACCACATTAAAACCTTCTGGACATTTAAAACATTAAAAATCCATTTAACCTTCCATGATTCCATAATATACAACATGCCTCCCAGTTGACAAGCAACTGTCCTCAGTTGATAAAATAATTTAACACTCTAACAATAACAATGCATTGTTCAATATATTCCATGTTACATTCCAACAATAACAATTCATTGTTCAACATATTCCATGTTACAATCCAACAATGCATTGGCTAACATATTCCATGTTACAATCCAACAATGCATTGGCTAACATATTCCATGTTACAATCCAACAATGCATTGGCTAACATATTCCATGTTACAATCCAACAATGCATTGGCCAACATATTCCATAAGTTATAACATGCCCCCCAGTTGAACAAGCAACTGTCCTCAGTTGATAAAAAAATTTAACACTCTAACAATAACAATGCATTGTTCAATATATTCCATGTTGCATTCCAACAATAACAATGCATTGTTCAACATATTCCATGTTACAATCCAACAATGCATTGGCTAACATATTCCATGTTACAATCCAACAATGCATTGGCTAACATATTCCATGTTAGAATCCAACAATGCATTGGCTAACATATTCCATGTTACAATCCAACAATGCATTGGCCAACATATTCCATAAGTTATAACAGTATATGTAGATGACCTAATCATTACAAGAAATCATGAACAAGGTATCAAGGACATCAAAAAGGAAGCTTGCAAAGGAGGTTTAGATCTCATACCTTGGATATCTAAGGTACTTTCTAGGTATTGAACTAATATATTAAGACAATGACATTTGATGTATGCAGAGGAACTATATTTTGGATGTTTTAAAGAAGTGTGGACTTATAGGATGTAAACCATTGAGCAATCCTATGGAGGTGTATATAAATTTCAATTCAATGGAAGGCAACAAAGTACATGATCCACTTCTATACATGTTTATGGTTGGATCAATAAAATATACTACTATTACTAGATCACATCTAGCATATACATTTATTGTGCTTTCTTAATTTATGCACACACCTAGAGTTCCACATTTACTTGTAGCAAAGAGAGTACTCACATATCTCAAGGGTACACTCAATGAAAGATTATTTTATTCTTTTGAAGATGAATTGTAAGTAAACAACTATATAAATGCCGATTGGGCTAGATCAAAAGAAGATAGAAGAAGCGTCTTCGATGGCAAAGAAGCAACCCATTGGTGCCGTCTCATCAATTGAACCTAATTATAGGGCATTATCTCAAGTATCTCCTATCAGTTATATAGGAAAAGTAATTCCTAACGTATAGGGAATCTTTTCATCTCTATATCTATAGACACCCAGCTTTGAATTTGAGAGGCTCCACATATGTGTGTGTTCCAAGATAGTTTGTACGTAAATTAGTAGGATCATGAGCTAAGTTGGACCCCTAGTTGCTTGCTTGGGTGAGTTTGAATAACGTTTTATGTAGCCATAGCTAACACACATAATTCTATATGAGCATTCTAGATTGCTATGAATGGTGAGCATTGTTCCATTATTCATATCTCACTCGATTCTTTAAATATTAAGATTAATAGAAATCTAATTAAATTGCCTAAAGTTGGTTAGAGTTTTTGGTCAATTCGCCACATACTCTGAGAGAACAAAGTTCAAGAGTGAACAGGTCTGTATTTGTGTACACCTAGTGAAGAGAAAATTAAGTCTGTCTTGAAGGTATTAGTTCTCCTAGTAAGAGAAACAAATTTACGTGGAATAACTTTCATTCGCAAGGCCTCAAAGTCTAGCTTATGTGTGCAAAAGTTCTTTGGTTCACTTTGCATATTGTGAGAGATTTGATCATTTCATTGAGAACAGGTTCAATGAAGTTCCTTGTGAGGACACTACAGCTTCAAGGACGCATAGTGAAATTGCGAATTCTTCCAACGAAAGCTGAAGCAATCCATGTACAACACTAAAAGACTTCAGATGAATTAGTCTTGTTGGAAGAAAGAGTCTTTACTAAATTCGTATAATCCAACATCTGCATCTCTCTATTTTTGGGGCTTTATATGTATAGTAAAAATATCTTTAAATTTTACATTGACCATCCTAGGTGAGATTGAGTTTTGCGGTTTGAGATATACAATTTTATAGATTTACTACGTAAACACCATGATATATGAAAATGAAGCTCACATGTCATATATTGAATCAAATAGATTATTCAAAGTAAAAACTACATAATCCACTAATATCTATAGTAGAGAGAATCCATAATTTTACACAAAATGTTTTGCATGCGCAACTTCACTACCTTAATATTCAGTTCTTTAATATCTTTCATTCCAAAGTTTAAATGACTATATTTGTTTTAATACACATAGACACATGAGTGCTTATTACACCTGCAACATGTACCTGCATAAGAGTGAGTCTTCGATGAGAATTGGCTTTCTGATTGCTAGGGTTTAGCTCTCCCTCGTTCTTTAGAGCCCATCTAAAGTACATCATGCGTTTACTCCTCCACTTCATTCTGTTTTGGTCCATGAATCTATGGTTGCTTGCTGTGAAGGTTCTTTGTTAGGGAGATCTCCCCCGAGAAGGGGAGAATGAACAAGAACATCTTAGCTTCAACTTCGACCATGACTAGTGACGTGTATCCCACTCAAGTGCACACGCAATCTCAGGTGCCCTGCTCAATCAACCAATCTACTATTCAAGGAGGGGTCTCTTTTTGCAGACAGAGGGCTCTGAGCGAACCACTGCTAATTAGTGAAGGTGAGCTCTCTAATCCCCGTCCTATGGAGGCTGTCTATTTGTGTCTCCTTCGAAAACATTTGCAAATGCCATTTTGCAAGGTAACCCCGATTTTGAATTCATTAAACATATAGTTCTCTGTCTGCGATGCCTTCCCTTAAAGGAAAGGAAGTTTTTTGGGGTCCCCCCCAGAACAAGCATCATCTATGTAATAGCACTGCTTCTACCTTGGTGATTAACAAAAACTCTTTTGTTCAGTGGTAGAGCCAACTCATGGAGAGAGCTGTTCTTGGGCTCTGCGACGAGCCTAGGCCCCCCAAGAGATCCTCAAGCGGTGTATCAAAAACAACTCGGAGAAACGAGGGCTATACGTGCAGCAAATTTAATATTTGCCCAACGGGTATTTCTTATTTTTTTTCATGATTTAACAAGTGCTTTAAAGGTAATCACAGAAGGGCAATGGTTGATACATTCAACCCCCATATCTTTCTTTCGTTGGTTCTCAGGTTTCAACCTTGGAGGTCCAAAACCCACAAGGGTGCTAGTTTGGGTAGAATTCCCAAACCTCCCCATGGAATTCTACCTTTGGACCTAGGCCCCCCAAGAGATCCTCAAGCGGTGGATCAAAAACAACTCAGAGAAACGAGGGCTATACATGCAACAAATTTAATATTTGCCCAACGGGTATTTCTTAATTTTTTTTCATGATTCAACAAGTGCTTTAAAGCTCATCACCGAAGGGCAATGGTTGATACATTCAACCCGCATATCTTTCTTCCCTTGGCTCTCAGGTTTCAACCCTCGGGGTCCAAAAGCCACAAGGGTGCTAGTTTGGGTAGAATTCTCGAAACTCCCCATGTAACTACCCTTGAGTTGACAGATTGTGCTCCATGGTGGGCAAGGTTCTAGGTCAACGTGCTAGAAGAGGGATTAATCCCAAATGGGACACTCATGTGCTTGTGGAAGTAGACATCTCTCATTAGGTTAAGTCCTCAATAATTATTAAGGATTTTGATGGAATATTTCTACATGAGCAAAAGGTTGTGTATAAAAGCTTGCTGAATGCCTATTTCAATTGCTACAGATAGGGACATTGGATTCGGGACTGTCTGATCCTCAAAGATAAATCTCAAATTGTGGCTCCCAAATTTGTAGAAGGTCATACTAGTACTAAGACTCCTTCTCCACCAGCTCAGAAAAAACCCTAGGTTAAGCAAGTAAAAAAAAGGGTTTGATGTAGAGCGTCTCAAAGGTTCGAATTGAGTTAAAGCAAGATCTTCATGTACAACCCATCATCTAATTTGATTACATTGGACTTCAATAAGATAATTGAGAAGTAGGCTACGGCCGAACTTCCTTTATTAAAAAAGGAAAAAGATAATTGAGAAGCTTTGATAAGAAATTGAAAGACCTCATTCACCTTAACTTTCGAAAGTATCAAACGAAACGACAAACATTTAAAGACATAATTTTGCTGTCACCTTAAATGCACCCATACACTGTTTCTATGCAATCTTACAGAGAATAGCTGAACAAAAAAATTTGTCACGGCCGGAATATGCTTCCTGTGCCGATGAGCGAATCTCCATATACACTGGCACACATACATCTCAAAAGTATGCCTAATATGTCCCTGTTTTCCCACGGGTTTATGAATCTGTCTTTCTCTCTGTCTCTCTCTCTCTCTCTCATGCGTTAGTGTTGGAGTCATGAGTATGGTTATACGACAAGAAACTAGAGTAATCAATCATTATTTACTATTGTGCTGCTTTTCTTTGCTGCCTGCGTCCATCCTTCTCTGATGCGCGGGGGGTGTTTTCGTTGCTATGGCGTTGACAAAGAAAGTGGGTTCATCAATCATTTTCGATGTCTTCTACACAAAGGAATAAATATCGTAAAACGGCTGTGCTGTAAGCAAACAGTACTTCTCTGCGTTAAGCGTCTTGGCTGTTGTGTCTTCTGTTGTTTTATTTCCTATGATTTGCCTTGTGTAAGGTTTCAAAAAACTTATGTGTTTGACCGTATGAAGTTGAAAATGTTATGGTAAATATATTGCTTAGGGAAGCATGCACTAATCAATATTTTATTAATTTTCTTATTCTTACCCCCAATGATGATGGTGCTTTCCAGGCCGCAAGGAAGCAAAACTATGGATTTACTGTACTGACTTGGAGTTCTGATGTAAAGGGTCTCAAAGGTTCGAATTGAGTTAAAGCAAGATCTTCATACAGAACCCATCATCTAATTCGATTACATTGAACTTCAATAAGCACCCATACACTCTTTCTATGCAATATTACAGAGAATAGCTGAACACAAAAATTTGTCACGGCCGGAATATGCTTCCTGTGCCGATGAGCGAATCTCCATATACACTGGCACACATACATCTCAAAAGTAAAATACTTTATAGTTATGTTTCTTCATTAAAGATGTTGTCTATGATATGGAATGAAAGCCTGACGTTGATTTTTCATCAAAAATGTTGTTTTTGATATGGACTTTTAGCCTGAGGTTGGATTTTCTTCCTACTTCATGGATCGTATCTTATTCCTATAATAGTAACGGATCAGTCCAATGCAATTTACATGCTATTGGGATACAAGTAGTGTACGTGATCTATGTCTGCAAACGCACTGGCATACAACCAAACTTTCGGATGGAGAATTCTTCGTGGATGTGCATACGTGACTCGCGAGATCTAAGACGGTGCGAAGTAAGATGACTAAATTCCCATCCTAGTAGCTTTCGGAAACTAGCCAAGGTGGGGTAAAGTCTCATTGTAGCATTCCCTTTAGTGTGGTGTCAAGATCCTTTTGTCGCACCTTACCATGTCGACCATGCGATAGCCCATCAGAGAAGTAGGAGCCGAGAGGGCTTAATATCTGCGAGTAACATAAATTTGCACATGACAATAAGTTCGAATCCATGTCAAAAGGCGAGCAAATTTCAAAAAGTCACTTGGGATGCGTCTTGAGAATCCCTGTCAAGTGGCGATCAACACCACAACACAGACGTCTCTCTCTCTCTCTCTCTCTCTCTCTCTCTCTCTCTCTCTACTATTTTCATTGTCAGAGAAATAACTCTGTTTCCAAATCACTTTTCGTATAGGAAGAACAACTTCTTTATCTATACGTGACCCGAATTGTGTTTATAGTACAACACAACTCACCAGAATCATTTAAGAACAGAGGCATATGAGTATGAGGAAATACAAAATATTAAATGGATAGTCACAATGCACCCAATACTTGAAGGGATAAAACATAGATGTGTGTTGTGAAAATGATAGATAAGAAAAACACTCTTTCAATGACATCAGTCCTGTGTTCCTTAAATTCATCCATGTCTGAAATACATCATTTCAGTACATTAAAGAACTTCCATATGCATCAATAGATAACGATAGAAAACATCTTATGCATCTAATTTCAATGAATATCTTGACAGAATGCTCATAGGGTTTTAGCGTGAAATCCAAGTCTATATGTCAGAGTTGCCTTCATAATAGAGCACATCTCATCAGTCATCACTGAAGCACACAAGCATATGAGTTTCAGGAAGCATCTCAAACCAATAATATTAAAGCACTCAATTTTGATGCATGGAGGTTTTCAACTTCAAAATTGAAAGTTGTTGGTAAATTTAATTTCTTATCAGTTACAAAACTGGATCAATGGGGAACAAAAAGGATTAATCAAGGGGAAGTCCATCTTTGAGGCCATCATTGATGCTTGAGAAGGTGTCCTTTTTGTTGAAGAGTCTACCCAACATGTTTCTTTCATTAAGAATGACTTTGACAAAGCTTATGATAGACTTGAGTGGAAACTCATTCTCCAATCTCTAAAAGACATGGGTTGTGCTAAGACGCTCTGCATGTTGTCCTCAAAGAACCCTCATATCATTAACATGATGTAAGTAGATGTCCATTTTTCTTTTGTGTGGTCTACTATCGATTGTTTGTCAAAGCGTGTTTTGAATTTTCAAAAGTCTTTGGATGATACTTGCGTTCATTGGAACATTGCATGCATGGAGCTCGTGAATTCGACTACATCAAGAGGAGTTTGAGTTCTCTTACATATAATTCTCTATCTTCATTCTCACATAGCTTTATCTGCGAGCGCACATAGAAGAATCCAATTACATTAATGTAACAATATATCTTAGGTAGCTCAAGCAACTGTTAGAGCAAGAGAGATTTCTTGAGGAAATCCATAAAGGCACATTTAGATGCATATCCAATGGGTTTACACGCCCAACTTAGATATATTCACACAATTGTTTCATGGAAAGACAAACCCTTTTGCTTTCGCACATGAGGACCATTGCAAAATGAATAGAGATACTTTTGTTACAAAGATTGCATCTCTCGAATCTAATAAGCACATAACTCAATGCTTCATTAAATTAGAATTGAATTATAAACAACGTGCCAAGACTCATAGAAAATATCTAGAGAATGATGAATTGCAATACTTATTCAAGATCATTAATCTAGGCTTTGCTTGAACATGAAATTACATGAAACAGACTAATGGATGACTCAAACATTATTGAACTAATCATCCATCGGATATCCTAGTGGCAAGAGAGTTGGAATCAGAAATTAAACCTCCTCATAAAACCCATGAAAAATTTAGAATTTTAGTTTTTGTAGAAAAGTAGCATCATATTTATAGAATAGTCTTTTAAGGACAAAACGCGTTAGCTTGGCAAGAATGTAAAAATTTAGGTTTTATTGCCAAGAACCAAGAGCATGATTTCCCAATTAGTTGATAGCAAGATACTGGAGTGCTTTTAAAAAGTATGGATTTAAATGCCCTACTAGAAAACTTTGTTGTAACCCTTTTATATGTGATATGTTGTACGTGTTTGTGTTTCTTATTAGAGAATAGTTTTATTGTGATACTTATGGCATTGATTGAGTCACAATTTCTATATTATACTTTCTATAAGTAAAATATATTGTGCTTCTATTGTCATGTCAATTGTTCTTATGAATGTTTTAATTTGTGTTGCTCAATAGTGCGTAGTAGTTTATTGCTTGTTCAAGGTGATAAAATGCCTGATTTTCATATTTGTTTGTGGAGATTTCTTCTTGTCTTGCTACACAATGTATAGGTTGTCATGTTTATAGAAGGTAATCTTTGGTAAACTGGATCAAAATCACTTTTCACCTCTTGATCAGTCTAGATATTGTTGTAGGATTTTATAATGTAGTATTTGGTCTCTAATTCTAGAATTAGATTTTATATTTTTGTAGGATTTTATAATGGAGTAGCCTACAAGAAAAGCACAATTAGCGCATTATGGGGATGAAATATATGCTCTATTGAGAAAGTACGTGAAATTAAAATGGATAAAAACACTTAGAGATTCTATGATGAAATTGAAGGGTCTTTTGATTTCGAGTCATATACTTAAGAAAGTTGACTATTCTGTATGTGAAGCTAAAAATATGTCTATGGTTAGGTGTTTCTACTCGTAGATGTGATAGGAATATTTTATTGGAGCAAGAGTTGTTGTTAAGAAGGATTTTGTGCACTTAGGATTATTGTACACTAGTCAACTCCAAATACTGGGATGCTACGGTGGATTTCTTACATAAAATATATTAATCTAGAGACATGCTTTCATGGGCTAGATACGAGGACCCAATAATACTATACACAAAATCAGAGACATGAACATTGAATATACTGTTGTATGTTTACTTTTTATGAACATTTAATGAAAGTAGTTAGGAAGAATATTGCTAGGATACTAGAATTAACTGAATATATGTCATGCACATGTATCTTTGAAATGAAAAAACTTTCATGTATTACAAAATACACAACTTGTAGAAACATTTGATATCATGGCATGCTCATGAAAAGGTAAAAAAACACAAAACTTTAAGTTGTTTCAAAATAATTTCAATCGAAAGTAATGAATTTTTTATTGGTGCAATTAGCAAGCCTAAGTGCATTGCTAAAGCCTTAGGACTACACATCCATTCACAATAGAAAAATACATGTGAATGTATACTTATTATTTTTGGGCATAATTACTTTCAATAAATGTAAATGGAAAAAGAAGATGGAATCTCCTAGATTTAGGAAAGCCAACCCACAACTTATTTGGTGAATGAATCAAATCTATTATGTTCCTAATGTATAGCATCAAATTTAGGTGAGGGAAAATTCAAATTCAAACTCAAACTATGACTATAAATAGACATGTTTTTAATTGTGGGATAATAGAGCCGTTCTGAGAGACATTGAGCTACTTCACTGAACATACATTCAGCTCACCTCATGTATGAGTAGTCCACTACACTTCCCTTGGATCATATGTTCATTAGCATATACACTTTGATACATTTCATCATGAACATCTCTATCTATTGTTCTCTGTTGCATCTTCATCATTATAGTGACCTTGTGGAATCGTTTTCTCTATGTGTACTCATGCATTTGCTATAATTTAAGTTTGGTTAGTTAGAGTGAAGTACTAATTGCATATCAATTTTCATCAAGTCTTGTTTAGAGGATATTGAGATATGAAGCATTGTATGGTACATCTACATTCATAAAATAAGTTTCTTTAGCTAGCTATGTTGGAACATCAAGCTTACACTATGCTTGAGGTAGATTTGATCTACAACAAAAAGCTATCGTTTGGATTACCTCAAAAGAATATCCTTTGGAGAGTTCTTTTACTTATGCTCATTTATTGTATTTTTTTAAATATTTCTTATGGATCATTTACCATTGGAAAAGCATAGAGATTTACACATGTAAAAGTAGAAAAAGAGAGCAAAACTTCAAGAATTTGATGTGATTGAGTTGCAATCAATGAATCAATCAATCACCTGAAAGTAGATCAAACTAGGTCTTCCCTTTTCCTAGATTTTAGGAAAGCATTAGGGGAAAAATGAACCCCCTTTGGGCCTTTTAGATTAAGGGATGATTAGTGATCCACCAATGAGAATAGAGCAGTAGAGAGAGTCTAATCCCTTAATCTACTAGGCTAGGTAGTAGGGTTCCCTTGTTTTTTCTTAGTCAAGTGGCTCAAAACCACCACGACATAGTAGTTTTCTAGAGTATCTGGTTTTGAAAAATAGAGGAGAAATGCGCATTGTGATTTGAGCTGTCGATATCACTTGTGATCCAATGGATGTATTTGAATTCTACCTTTTTATCTACAACTCATTTAAAGGTGGAGATTGTTCCAAAGGAGAAAGGTATTCTTTCTCTTAGTTTGAAGTGTCTATTTTGTCTTCTTTTGCCAGTGTGTGTCTTTGATCGTAGCCATTCATAGATAGAAATCCAAAGTTCCAAAATGACAACATATAGAATACCACTAGTGGTTTTTGTTATGCCCTTCTTAATCTAAAATTTTAATTTTAATCCCTAAAAATTAGGGATCCTTACAAGGCAAGGTTCCAATTTTTCCCCTAATGGTGAATGGATTCCCTCCAACAACTAATCCCCCCTTCATTTGAATTCAAAATCCACTTGTAGAAGTCATGCAATTCTTCAAGAGTCTATATAAAGAATTCAAATCGCTTGTACATGGGATAAATACACATACACTTGTGGCCATCATTGTCTTGCTCCTTCAGTTTTCTGCATCATCTTCTTCAACAATAATAAGCTTGCAGAGGCCGCTGCTCTCTCTACAAAGCTCCAAATTGGATGCGTGAGCACTTATTTGAAAGGTAGCATCTAATGTATGTATATAATGTTTCAAAGCATTTGGTTTAGTGATTTGGAGAAATTGGAGGATTTCTATTTGATGGTCTATCTCTACACAACCTGAAAAATAGGAGGTACCATTGTTGAGTGACAAGTTCACTCCAAAAGAATATTTTTCTTATTTTTTGTACTCTTGTCAACTATATACACTCAAACCTATATGTATTGCACCTCCAAAAGGGTTTTTCCCAATTTTAAGCATGTTGGCTGCTATGAGCATTTGAGATTGATTGTCTTATCCAAACATAATAAGTTTTTGGAGCTAGTCAGTGTGCAAACGTATCTATTTTGTATCGAATCTTTCTCCATGATGTTCCAAAGTATAAAGTGCATTTTATTGCACTTATTGCATGCTTATAGGGTCTATTTGAGTGTCCATAAGCTAAATGATTGGTCTTGTGCTGGTTGCTTTGACCAAACTTCGTCGTTTTGCAACTCAGTTTTCTACCTCCTACAAGCTTCTCCAAGTTCTTTTAGTGGTATTAGAGCTAGATCAAGATGGGTGAAGGCTTTCCCTCAATGATTGGGAAACTTGATCGACACAACTATGTGGCTTGGCAAATCAGAATGCAGGCCTATTTGCAAGGTAGAAATCTTGATGGAATCATAGAAGGTGATGAAGTTATGCCTATTCCAAGATGCAAAGGAGGACCAACACAAGAGGAGATAGATAAGATCACACTCTGGTGCACAAGGGATGCTCAAGCAAGGTTGTACATCCTAGAATGTATCTCTCACTTTGTATTCCCATGTATTAGACGATGCAAGACATCTCAAGAGACATGGGATGCCCTAGAGACTCTCTCTTTTGCTAGTACAAAAGCAAGGAAGAACCATGTTGGGAATGAGTTCAACCAAATGAAGAAGACACTTAAACAAACCATCACAGAGTTTGTTACCAAGGACAAGGAGGTTTAGATTAGATAGCGTCCATTGGAGAGCTGATTGAAGAAGAGGCCATTATGAGGCAAATTCTCAATAGGATTCAAAGTGAAGTCCTTCACCACAACTTTATGATCTAATCATGGATGTTCAAAATAGAGACTTCAACGTCTCTCTTCGACAACTCTTTAATCAAGAGGCCAAGAATAGCGTAAAGGAAGGTAACTTCAAGCATGATATTTCAACAAGTACTCTTTATGTAGATACAAAGGACAAGAAGTTCAAAGGCAAGAAGAAGGAAGAAGATCAAGAGGAGACTTTCCAAGCCATTTTTGTAAGCAAGAGCAAGTGGAAAGGGAAGAAGAAAGGACAAAATCATGAAAATGACATAGGTCAGAATGCTCAACCTTGTTCCATTTGTGATAATACCAACCACACCACTTAGAATTGCTGGTTCAATGGGATGACCCAGAAATGAAGTGGAGGTGGTGGATATGGAAGCAATAGAAATAGAGTTGATAGAAATTCAACAATTACAATAGAGACCATAATAGAAGGGATTACAAAAAATATGATGAAGATTAAACACATGAAGACTCATTGCTTCTAATGAATCTAAGCCACAAAGAAGGTAAGGAAAGATGGTCATTTGCTCTACATAGATTCCAGATGTTCAAATCATGTTGCTGGCACCATTGCTCTTCTATGTTATTTGGAAAGTCTGAAGCATAGACATGAAGTTCAAATAGGGGAGGACACAAGGCACAATGTGGAGAAGATTGGTAATGTCAAAGATTTCAATGGCAGGACAAACATTCTGAGTAAGGTTCTCTATGTGTCTACTATCACTAAAAACCTAATAGTGTAGGCCAAATAGTTGAAAAAGCTTACAAGTTAGGCTCACCCAACATGGAGCTTTTGTGGAAGATCCATGTCAAGGCTTCAAGAAGATAGCAATAGGTGAGAAGCATGGTAGGCTCTTTACTTTTAAAGTTAGAGAAACCAAGAACATAGCTCTATACCCCAAGTGAACTTGAAGTGTGGCATAAGAGACTTGCTCATGTGAATGAAAGAACCTTGAAGGATATATGCAAGGATCAACGTGTTCTAGGACTACCAAACATATCAAAGCAACACATGATCAATAGATGTGATGCATGTTAGACTATGAAGGCACAAAGACAACCATTCAACCATAAAGGCTACATCGACAATAATGTATTGGACTTAGTACATATAGATGTATGGGGACCAACTCAACAACCTTCATTGGTGGGATGAAGGTATTATGTCTGGTTTATTGATTACCATATTACATGGACTATTCTATACTCTATCAAGAGTAAGAATGAAGTGTTTGATTGCTTCAAAAAGTATCTAGCACGTGTGGACAATCATATAGGTAGATCACTCAAGAATCACTAATCTGATGGGGAGGGGATACTTCTCTAAGGAGATAAATGAGTTCTTGCAAGATAAAGGTATCAAAAGGGATGTGATCACTATGTACTCTCCTCAACTCAATAGAATCATAGAGGGGAGAAACAAGACATTGGTTGGATTAACAAGAACAATGCTTGAAGAGAAGAGGTTGCCACATTATCTATGGGTAGAGGCTTTTCCAACTGCTGTGTACCTTGTCAATAGAATACCATCCAAATGACTACAAGGTATGACTCCTTATGAAGCATGGCATGGAACAAAACCTAGTCTTGGACATTGCAAGTTGTTTGCTTGTTTAGCTTATGTTCATGTACCATCACAAATAAGAGGTAAGCTAGATGAAAGAACAACAAAGGTAGTGTTTATTGGGTATGACTCAACTTAGATGGGTTAGGCTATAGAACCCTTCAACCAAGCAATTCACTACAAATAGAAATGTTGTGTTTGAACAAAAGAGGTCTTGGTATGATGAAGACAAACAAAAGGTAACTCTACCATATGATCTTGATTTTGATTCTGATCAATTAGCAAGAAAGCATGATACATAGGTCTAGGATCCAAGAAGTGATACAGATCATGACCAAGATGAAAGGGAAAAGATTACAAACTATGGAAGTCACGAGGCAATTAAAAGATGCAGGAGTGTAGAGAATGCTTTAAGCAAGCTCCTAGAAGATCAATAAGAGAAGAAACAACCAAAAAGGTATGCATATGATTCAACATTTATTATAAACCATTCAACCTACTTGGAAAAAAGACTCAATATTAGAAGAATCCTCAACCTATGAGGCAGCAAAGGAAAACCCTAATTGGGAAAAGGCTATGAAAGAAGGAATAGATGCATTGAAGGAGATTGACACTTGGGATTTGGTTCCAATGTCATCCAATCAATAGGTAATCGGTTGTAGATGGGTGTATAAAGTTAAAACAAACTCATATTAGTTAGTTTGCATGTACAAGGCAAGATTAGTTGCCAAAGGATGCTCACAAAGGCATGGTATAGACTATGAGGAAACATTCTCACCAGTTGCAAAGATGACTACAATCAGAACATTGATCAATGTGGCTGCTGCAAGATATTGGAGACTCCTCCAACTTCAAACACGTTTCTAAATGGTTGGATAAGTGAAGAGGTATACTCATCACAACATTCGAGTTTTGAAAACCCTTATCCTGCATTTTATGTTTGCAGACTTAGGAAAGCATTTTATGTTTGCTCCTAGAGCTTGGAGTTATAGGTTGATTACATAACTTCAAGATCAAAGGTTCAAACCTAGTAGTTGAGATCCTTCTGTCTTTATCAAAAGGTATCACAATGAGGTTATCTACCTATGCGTATATGTAGATGATATTATTGTGACATGTGATGATCTGAATGACATTCAAAGGATCAAGAGAAACATGCAAGAGGAGTTCAAAATTAGTGACTTAGGTGAGCTCACATATTTCATAGGTATGCAAGTGATGTATACAAAGAAGGGATGTATCTAACTTAGAGAAGATACATTCAAGATCTAATTCTCAAGCTCAAAATGGAGAACACAAAGAGTGTAGGTACACCTTTGGAGATAAATCATAAAGGTAGTGTTTATGAAAGTGACAAAATTGGACATTAAAGCATGTCAATGATTTGTAGGTAGCTTGATATATGCTACTCATACAAGGGCAGACATGTCATAAAGTGTGGGATTTCTTAGTCAATTCATGCACTCACCTAGAAGACCACACATGTATGTAACTAAGAGAATACTTAACTATCTCAAAGGTACAATCAATGAAGGTATATTCTATCCTTACTCTTCAAATTTGGATATCAAAATCTATTTAGATGTAGATTGGACAGGAGCTAAGGATGGTAGAAGAAGTGCCTTTGGTTACTTAGAATTTGCAGGTTCAAAGCTAGTGTCATGGAGTTCCATGAAGCAACCAATAGTTGATTTATCCTCAACTAAAGTAGAGTATAGAGGTTTGACCATAGCAACTCAAGAGGCAATATGGTTAAAAGCATTGTATACAAATTTGGAACTTGTGAGTTCCAAACCTCACATATTTGGAGATAATGTAAGCTCCATGCATCTAGCAGCAAACCTTATTTTCCATGCAAGAACCAAACACATAGACGTTCATTACCACTTTATCACAGAGATGCTCATGGAAAAGGAGATTGACATGTCTTTTGTTCAATTTGAAAAGCAGGTAGTAGATATGATGACGAAGGCACTTGATGGAATAAAGCTTTGTAGATTTAGATCAATGGCTGATATTCAACCTATTAGAGACTAAGGACCCAAGCATACTTTAGCTTGAGGGAGACTTTTTGGAACATCAAGCTTACACTATGTTTGAGGTGGTTTTGATCTACATCAAAAAGCTATCATTTGGATTTTATCAAAAGAATATACATTGGACAGTTATTTTACTTGTGCTCATTTATTGTTTTTTTTATGGATCATTTACCATTGTAAAAGGCTAGAGCTTTACACATGTAAAAGTATAAAAAGAGAGCTAAATTTCCACGAATTTAAGGTGATTAAGTTGCAATCAATGAATGAATCAATCAATCAATCGCCTAAAAGTAGATGAAACTAGATCTTCACTTTCCCTAGATTGTAGGAAAGTGAATTGATTCCCTCCAACAACCAAACCCACCTTCATTTTGAATTCAAAATTCACTTGTAGAAGTCATGAAGCACTTCACAAGTCTACATAAAAACTTCAAATTACTTGTACATTACATGGAAGCAATATACATACACTTGTGGCCATCATTGTCTTGCTCCTTCATTTTTCTACATCATCTTCTTCAACAACATTAAGCTTGCAAACGTATGTGCTCTCTCCACAGAGTTCCAAATCAGATGTGTGAGCAAGCAATGGAAAATTATTAGTCTCTACTTGATGTGTTTAATGTTTCAAAGCACTTGGATTAGTATATTGGGAGCAATTGGAGTTTTTCTATCTCAAGTTCTATCTCTGTGCATTCTCGATAAATAGGAGGTACCACTGTTGAGTGTCAAGTTCATGCCAAAAGCATATTTTGCTTATTCCTTGTACTTATGTGCATTCTATACACTCAACCGTATGTATATCACGCCTCCAAATGTATTTTTTCCAATTCTAATCATATTGGCTGCTATGAGCATTTGAAGTTGATTGTCTCATCCAAAGACAATAAGTTTTTTGAGATATTCAATGTGCAAAACTATTAGTTTTATATTGACTCATTATCGTTGATGCTTCAAAGTATGTAGTGAGATTTATTGCACTTATTGCATGCATATAAGGTCTATTTGAGTCTCCATAAACTCAAGGGTTGGTCTTGTGCGAGTTGGTTGGACTGAACTTCATAGCTTAACGATTCACTTTTCTACCTCCTACAAGTTTCTCCAAGTTCTTTCAAGCTATACAATCCAATTAGATATGTGTAGAAGCTCTTTGGTTAACAAAGACTAGGGTGTGAGCTCCGATCATAATATTGAATACCTCTATTCCCAAAATAGAAGGTTTTTACACATTTCTTGTACATGCAACATATCTATTTTGATGCAAAACATTTTGGGAATGATGTTCTAAGGAACATAGTGGTTCCCAATGCATCATTGTGAAGTTAAAGGGGTATATTAAGCATCCCTAGATTCAACTTGGTAGGTGTAGATCGGGTTTTGTGCAACATCAGCTCATCTCTAGAGACGCCTATCCATCTCCTCACAGTGGTATTAGAGCAAAAACAAATCAACATGGGAGGTGGATTTCCTTTATCCATAGACAAATTGGATCGAGGTAACTACTCAACTTGGTCACTTAGAATGGAAGCTTATATTCAAGGGAGAAAGCTCTATGGTTACATATCAAGAGATGAGATGGTGCCAATCCTCAAAAGCAAAAGACAACCAACTTAATAAGAATAAGCAAGGTTAACCACATGGTGCTCAAATGATGATATGGCAAGGTCATACATTCTTTACTCAATCACTGATTTTTTACTTCCACACATCAGCAGTTGCAAGACTTTATAAGAGATTTGGAATTCTCTTGAAGCATTTATCTCATCAACTACCAAGGCAAGGAAGAATCAATTATGGATGGAGCTCACCACCCTTAAGAAGATTCCCAAAATTATTTTTTCATGAAAGTGTGACTAATTTTGTCACCAAAGTGTGACTAATTTTGTCACCAAAATGAAGACATAGTAGACCAACTTGAAAGCATTGGAGAAAGCATTGTTTGGTTGTGGAGCCACCCTGAGCTACATGAAAAGGTAACATCTTTCTTCACACACTATGCAGATGTTTTTGCATGGCGTTGTAAAGACTTAGATGGAGTGTCTGCCACTTATGGAGAGCACATTATTCCTCTTATTGATGGAGCTAAATGAGTAAGAGGAAAGAGTTATATGCTTAACCCAAAATATGTTGTAGCTGTTTACTTGGAAATACATAAGATGGAGGATGCAGGAATCATCATTTCTAAGGAACACTCCAAATGGCTTTAACCAATGGTTAAAGTAGCAAAGAAGAATACCAAAAAAATCAGGATTTGTGTTAATTTAGAGCACTCAACAAGATAACCATTCTAGATGGATTCCCCATGCCTTTTGCAGAGCGGGTCATTGAAGAAGTGGTTGGACACACACATTATATAGCTTTATGGACGACTTTAGTGGATATAACCAAATATCCATCCACCTAGAGGATCGTGAAAAGACTGCTTTTATCACACCCTGGGGCACATATGTGTATGTAAAAATTCCATTTGGACTAAAAAATGCTCGAGTCATCTTTAACACGACTGTCAACCTCTTTTGGACCCTTATTACTAGAAACACTAAGAATTTTCATGGATGACTTTTCCTCATTTTCAAGATCTCACAAGGAGACCCCTTTGGATTGCTTGGATAATCACTTGATACACCTGTAGAACATTTTTTAAAGATGCACGGAGACTTAACTCAAGCTGAACCCAAATAAATGTCATTTCCTCGTGACAAAAGGAACCCCCTTGGGACATGTGGTATCTACTAAAGGTATGGCTCTAGACCCTCTTAAAAGTATTCCTATACTACAGTTACCTAAACCCAAATCCCCTAAAGAGATTCAAAGGTTCTTGGGGCATATTGGGTACCACAAAGATTTATCAAAATATATGTAGAGATAGCCAAGACACTAGCTTGACTTATAGGTAAAGAAGTACCCTTTAAATGGGAAGAAGAAGAAGAGAATGCTTATCAGACATTAGGGTCCAAATTGGTGGTTGCACCAATTCTTATCACAACAGATTGGTCAAAATGTTTTCACGTCTACATGTAGATTCCAGTGCATATGCAGTGGGTGCAGTTTTGCCTGAACAGAGTGAAGAATACAAACTTGAAAAACCTATTCAGTATGCTAGTCGAATTTTCACTAAGACTAAAAAAAATTATAGCACCACAGAAAGGGAGGCCCTAGCAATGGTTTTCCATGCACAAAAGTTTGTTCATTATTTTTGAGGTGTGAAACTTGTTATCATCACTAATCATTAACCACTCAGCTATTTACTAGAGAAGCCATAAACGACTAGGATGATATGGAGGTGGCTACTTCTATTCCAAGAAGTTGATTTTTCTTTAGTCCATAGACCAGGTAAAGAAAATTTCATGGGAGACCACCTATCTAGGATAAACATGATGGATCAATCAATTGGAGTAAATGATGATTTTCCACATGCTAATTTGTTCTTTGTACAAGCACAATGTTAATATGATGACATCAAGAATTTTCTTAATACTGGATTGTATCCAAAGAAAGCTAGCACTATGCAAAGAAAGAGGCTACTAATAAAATGCATACCTTTTACCTTTATTGAGGGAAAATTATATAGACAAGGAAAGGACAACAGGTTTAGGAAGAGCATGGAAGACGAAGAACTGAGGTAAATCCTTCAATCGGCACATGAAGGAGCAGGTGGTGGGCAGCTTCAAGGACACATTATGAGCCAAAGAATCCTTGATGCTCACTTATGGTGGCTTACATTGTTTAGAGATGCATAGGAATGGGGAAGAGCATCTGATGTGTGTCAGAGGTGTGGACCCAAGCGAACAAACCATAGGCACAACCCCTTAATTATTTCCACTTCTTGGCAGCCATTTGAGAAGAGGGGGCTAGATTTTGTTGGACCCATCTAGCTTGCATCTATTCCAAAGAGAGAAAACTATCTATTGATCGTCACTCACTAGGCAACAAGTTGGGCTGATGCTATTGCCTCCCCAGATTACACAACACGAACAATGGCCGATTTCCTTTATAGTAACATCATTTGTAGATTTGGTTATCCTCTTGAAATTTATACAAACCAAGGTACTCATTTTTTATCCTACACAAAATATTTAACAAGTACAAAACTATACATAGGACATCTTTTGCTTATTATCCAAGAGCTAATGGACAGGAAAGATCCACCAATAAGTTATTAATTACCATGTTAAGGAAGGAATGTATGTTACTGCCCAGTTCCTAGGGCATAGCTTATGAAGGTACCCTATGTGCATACAAATTAGCTTACAAAGAAGCTAAAGGATACTCTCCATTCCAATTGGTTTATGGGATATTGCCTATTGAACTCTTTGAATTTCTACATGGGTCACCAAAACTAGCATTCATGCAGGGAAAGAATGAATCTGGTGTCTCTCGGAGGCTTGAAGCACTCCACAAAGTGGAAGAGATATGTCTATATGCTCCACAAAAATTGCTAGAGACTCAAATGAGGAAGAGGAGGTGCATGATCTTAATCTGTGGAACAATAACTTACAAAAAAGCATGTTAGTTCTTCTCCACAGACCTCAAATCCACACACAAGTAAGGGGAAAATGGCTTCCACACTAGGAAGGACCTTGTAGAATTAAGATGATGTTGAATTGGGGTGCAGTGATGTTAGAGACTCTAAAAGGAGAGGTACTACCATTGGCCAATATATCAAGGCTCAAGGCCTATCATCAACACAACTTAAGATTTCTGGATCACCTAGAACTTGCAAAATCTGTCTAGGTTGTACATAGCCTTCGCATTCCACTTTTTGCTTAAGTTTTAGTAGCTTTTATCCATTTTTATGCTTGTTCCTTTAGTTTTTACACAAATTAGAAGCCACTTCACAGCCCTTTGCATAAAAAAAAATTTAGGAAATTTTTGGGAATTTTTAAAACCATTTTTAGATTTTTTTAAGAACTTGTTTAAGACTTTTTTTATCTTTTTTCAAAGTCATTTTCTTGATAAAAGGGAGAAAAAAGAAAGCTCTCTATGGTTTTGAGGGAGAAAAGTGACCTAGATATTTAGGAAATGTTTTGAGATTTTTTAAAATTTTTTTGGATTGTTTTTGAATTTTTTTGGATTTTAGTTGTATGTTTTATCTCTTATTTGAGTATTTTTTTCCACAGAAAAAAAAGAGAGCCCTTGGTCGCTAATTTTCTTTCTTTCTCTTTCAAAAAAAAACACCTCTTTCTCTCGCTTTATCTCTCTCTCTCTCTCTCTCTCTCTCTCTCTCTCCCTCCCTCTCTCTCTCCATCTCTCTCTCCCTCTCTCTCTCTCCCCCAATTATTTTTGTTATATTTTTATTTTAATTTTATTATTTTTTTTTCTTTAGTTATTTTTTAGTTTCTTTAGTTATTTTTTATTTATTTATTTTCTTTTATTTTTAAATTTTTCACTTTTTTTATTTGGCGCAACCGACTTCATGAAGGCCAACAAACCTAGATAAGAGTTACCCTAGAGCAGATTTAGAGATTGAATGAACAAAAAATTGCATGAAAATGGTAGAACTAGCTATGGCTATGCTCAAGGTCAATCAATTGTTCAATCAAACAAAATCTATCAAAACGGGTTTGCATTTCAAAGCCTTGCTAGAAAGACTAGAGTAGTTGATAAACAAGTCAGAGGTTTCTTTACCTCTAGAAGCTCAACAAATTGATGAAAGAGGAAGCTTACCACCCACAAAAGTTTACATTCTTGATTCCATGGATGGTGGAACACCTCTTTCAATTCAATAGTACTCTTAAGAGTTCTTATGAGAAATATAAGAAGAGAAGTGATCCAAGGAGAAGGGTAATTCCCCTCTTATTCTGAACATTGATGATCTTCATAGCATATGATAGCAGATAGGTCAAAATGACTTAGTGAAACTATATAACAACAAAGAGAGAAAGATTAGCCATGGCATATGCCATAAAGAAGTTTGGGCACTATGTGTTGGCCAACAAGTTCAAGTTTTTCACAGATCATCAAGCTTTATTATATTTGGTCAATACAACTTGTAATACATGATGCTTAGTAAGATGGTTCCTCGTAATAATGGAATATGACTTTGAAGTGGTTGTTCGGAAAGGTAGGGCCCACCTTAGGGTAGATCACCTTTCTCACATCACTTCAAGAGAGTGAGTGCAAGGAGTGTCTAATGCTTATCCGTTCAATGGATTACAATCACTTACGATTCAATAAATAGTTTAGAAAAATATTCCTTATTGTTGCGTTTTTTTATCATCTCTCTATCTCTCTCTCTCTCTCTCTCTCTTTCTCTCTCTCTCTCTCTCTCTCTCTCTCTCTCTCTCTCTCTCTCTCTCTCTATATATATATATATATATATATATATATATATATATATATATATATATATATATATATATATATATATATATATATATATATATATATATATATATATATATATATATATATATATATATATATATATATATATATATATATATATATATATATATATATATATATATATATATGTATATGTGTGGGTGTGTATGCACATGTATGTATGTATGTTTGCGTGTGTATGTTTGTACTTATATCTGTGTGTATTTTATCATTTGTATATACATATGTATCTCTCTATGTACATATGTATTTATATATGTATAATTGCATGGTTGCATGTGTGTGTGCGTGTATGCATGTATGTGCGTATATGTTTATGTATCTGTAATAGGCCATTTGATAGTGAACTAATTCATTTTGACCCTTCTAATTACATTGTGGGGATAGTGTATTTGGTGGATCATGCACTTCCTTGGGGATGAAAAAATCTACTTTCAATGAGAATTGTTGTGCCAAGCAGGAGGAAGCCAAAGATCAAAGATTGTGATATCTAGTGATTGAGAGTGAGAGTGAGAGTGGGATTGAGAGTGTGAGTGCAAATGAGATTGTGATAGCTCTGGGTGGTCACAAGATCAAGGCTTCTTCAAGAAGCTTCCAAATCTATTGTATCGATTGATTCAAATCTATGATACCAGAAACTTCTCTTTCTCTGATTTATATCTTGCCTACTCTTCTTTGTGGGATTTCCTCTTATCTTATTGAAGTTATGTTTATTTTCTTCCACTATTCTTGAGTGATCAAATAATTACCTTGTGATTGAGGATACCTTGGGATTGAGAAAGTGCTAAAAGTGGTATGAGAGCATTATGCATCCTCACGAATGATGGAAGGTTTGACACAAAAGATCTATGAGCAAGAGGATCTTATTCAAAAGTTTCTTGGAGAATTATGCAAAGAACGAAGCAAAAAGCAACTAGAAGGCACAATAGATTTGTTTGTGAAGCTCAGTTATGAGGGGAATGAAGGTCTGGGAACATCTAATGTGCCTACAGGAAGATAGAAATGCAATTATAAAGATATGAGTTGGGTGACTTTGCCTTCAAACCGAGGTCTTGAAGAAGACAAAATTGAATGATTTTGAAGGTGAGATGAAGAGCGGCATCGTCGAGATTTTTTTTCCTCTCTCATTCATGAAAGCGTACGAGAAACACATTTGGTGAAGGTAGCTAGAATTCCCTGAGAAATCCAAGATGCATCAAGGATGTCAAAGGGATTTCACATGCAAACTTTCGAAGAAATTAAGCAAATCCAGGGTAGCGGTCAAAGCTGGTCAAATTTTGGACATTAGGGTAAAAATTGCAATGTCTCCAAATCACACAAAAATTCATATACTTGTAAAGACTATCAAAGGCAGTCTATAGCGTGAATTTTACATGTAAATGGATTTTCTAGCACATTGATATGCCATGTGCATTTTGTAAAAAATATAATTTTTCCACTTAGACCCTACAAAATCTTGTATAGGAATTTTTGTGAGCCATATGGTTTTGCATGTATAAAGATTAGATGTGGCTACATATTTGTACAATGTTTTAAGGCTATCATAGATTCCTAGGCACCTTAATGCCACCTTGCAAACTTCCAAATGTAGTCAAACTTGTATAAGCGAGATTCAGATGGGAGTTTTTTCTGCATATTCCTCCTTAAAAACATAGCCCTACAAATTCTTATCTTCATCAAAGGATATCTGGAGGGTCAAAGAGCAAAAAACAAGTTTTCAAGGTCACCACAGTTTCCTAGAATAAGAAAATTGAAGGCTTCAAGGGTTACCACGTGGCAACCAATAATTAAACCATGTTGTAGGGTCAAGATGAGCTCACATTAAAGGGTGGAGATGCACTAAAGCTTAAAGCAAGGGGGATGCACGAGTTCCTTTTCATAAGTTAGCCTTTTTTGATGGTCAAAGATAAATAATGCAAACTTTGTCCAAAAATAATACTTATCTTATCCAAATTCATGCCAACACTGATCCGATGGTCCACATCAGCCCCAGATCCAATGGTGGAGAATGAAGGTGCCTATTTCCCCCCCATTTTTCTAGATATCATATAAAGAACCAATCATAGTCCTCCATTTGATAAATCTAATGGTTGTAATCAAAACTAGTGGATCCTAGGATTGAGAGTTGATTTTTTCAGATCCATGGACCCGAATCCATTCAAAAAACTAGGAAAACCCCCCTTCGAAGGCATGGAGAATCATTATTAGGCATCCATAGGGCCCTTGCTAGCACATGGTTTCCTTGAGAAGATGACGCTCAGTTGAGCATGTGAGGATCCAAGGTGGGCTAGTAAGGGCATAGTTCCTAGGATAGGCTCATTAAACCAATGGTTTCTCTATCTTTGCTCCCCCTCAGTGGATCATGTGAGTGAGTTAGAGTTGGTTTTATGAATCTTAGACTTCTTTAGTTACAGAGTACACTCCTACAAAGATATAGGGTCAATGAAGTGGAACCTATCCTCTTACATGTGACATTTGTTTGAGTTGTCATGGTGAGAGGGTCATTCGGACTCCCTTTGACCAGTAGAATGCTTAGCTTGATGTATCACAACACTCATGTACATGTCTTTCATTACATCAAGCTAAGCATTCTTATGTGTTTTTACATGTCTCCTTTTATCTCTTTCAATGTGTGAGAAGGCTGCACAATCTTGCCTTGAACCAATGAGGGTTATCTATTGAGATTGAGAGAATAAGTTTCTATTTTCTATTTGAATGAATTGTTGATAGCTCTATCATAAACTGTGTCACTCAATATAATAGTCTTTCTTGGAGTCATTTTAGAAAGAAGATGCTTAAAGAATTCTATCTTGATGATTATAGCCAACATAATCATGATGGACTCTTATAATGAGTTAATTCTCCAAAGCCTAGTAGGTCTATGTTGCAGAACAAAGAGGCACGAACGGGGAGCCCCAAAAGTTTCAAAGTAATGGGCATATTTTTCTTCTTCAAAGCCTTAGGAAATTCCCTCAAGCCATATAAATGCAGTAGAGGAGTCCTCTAGATGCATAATCCCAAATCATTGTAATATATTTCTTGTAAAATAGTAGGAAGATAGAGATTAGTCAATAAAGTGCCGGTCACTTGTGTGAAAGGACCATTTTTTAGGGCACATGTATATAAGTCACTTTGTGACTCTTTGTAAGCACTTTTTGCCATTGTGAAGAAGGAGAGCTCCTGAATTTCGAATTTGCTTCTTTCCTACAGATTTTCATCTTCTCCATGATCTTCTATGTGTGTGTAATGCTTGGAATAAGTGTGTAAGACTGTTCTCTACCCCTCCCCTACACTTTTGAGCTGTTGTAGTATGTGCGTGAGCAAGCACAAGTAGTGGAGTGAGTGTGTGTGTTTCCTGCCACTCACTATTTCGGTCATAACTTGAAGCACCATTGTCAAAATTGAGTGAAATCACCTCTAGTAGAAGCACGTTGTTGAGAGCTTTGAAACAAACCTAGTATTGGCCATATTCATAGTTCAAAGCTGGGAGAAATCCTCGATTTAGTGAAAACTACTATAAGTGGTATCGTGGCAGACACTTTCAGTAGTTAAGAGAGTTAGAGGGATAGATAAGTCTTTTCTCATGCATGAGAGTTGCATGACTTCATTTTCCATCACTTGCGCATGAGTCCTCATACACTTGGTTAGGTCGGTTCATCGGATTGATAATTAAGTGTGTGTCAATCCACCACTATATGCACTTGTGTGGAAAACGAGATTTAGTCTCTTTGGCACAAGTCCCTAAGACTTCGTGACTTAGGTACACACGTTTTTGGCGCTGTTTCCAGGGAACACACTTGACCAAGGTGCCTTTGTGATGGTTGTAGCTCGAGAGTGACTAAATCGTACTTGTAGGAGTGAATTCGTTCAGTGGCAATGAGTTCAACGCTTCAGCACTTGTTACTTCACATCCCGAAGGTGTGTGTAATGAGTTTTTAGGTTTAGGATTTAGAGAGAGAGAGAGAGCAGAAAGAGTTAGGGTTAGGCTAGGAAGAGAACTGGAATACGAGCAAGTCAAAATCATCAAGAAAATCCCAAAAAAATTATCAAGTTAGTGTAGTACATGCCTCAGTCACCAAAAACTATAAAAACCAAAAACGTTGTAGTCATTTCTCACTTGCTCTGTGTTGGTATCATCTGCAACCAGCAACGGGTATTGCCTGAGTGGTATCGAGCATTTCAAGCCTCCAAATCTACTTAGTGAGCTCAAGGCCTAAGCATAACCACCTCAAGGTAAGATACATGCAAATATTAATCTCAAAAATTTTGAAAAATTGCACTTACACGTGATTAAAGGCCTGGACGGTATTGCGGGGTGGCACAGAGTGATTGGAGGAGTGCTATTTGGGAAAGAGGGATCTAGGAGTGAAGAGGGTTGAGAGAAGAGCCAGGGGATGAAAAAATTTTTGAATTTAGAGGTGATTTGGTTGGAGTATCGCGATCGGTTGAGTCTTTGGTATCATGATACCAAAAATTCCCTTGTATCGCGATACTCACCAAAGTATCGTATTGCCGGTTACCAGTTGTGGTATCGGGATACCATTTTTGGTATCGTATCGCCTAGTTGGTATTGGGATCGCGAGTTTCCTAGTGGAATCGTATCTCGATTCACTGTGATATCATATCGTTGACCTAGCAAGATCGTATCATCTCACTTTCTAGTATCGTATTGTGCAAAGTTGCAGTATCGTATCGTGACTTGCACTAGTATCGTATCATGCAGTACTCAGGTATCGTATCGTGTCAAATTTCAGTATCGTATCGTGGCTAATTCTGGTATCGTATCATCCTCAGCATCAATATCGTATCATGCACCCAGGATAATATCGCCGACTTTTGTGGTATCGTATCGTGCAATTCTTCGTCTCGTATCATGCAAAGTTGCGGTATCATATCGTGACTTGCATTGGTATCGTATTGTTAGAATTCCCGATATTGTATCGCAGTGTGCAGAGATATCGTATCGCCTGTTGCTTTTAGTATTGTATCATCTAGTCACCTGGTATCGTATCGTCGATTCCCCAAGTATCGTATCATGAACATACTTGGTATCGTATCGTGACAAAGATTGGTATTGTATCATGTCCTAAAGTTCTATCGTATCATTATAGTCGGGTATTGCCTAGTGCAATATCGCCAACGTGTTATCGTCTTGAACACTTTGAGCATTTTCAAGGGTGACATTGAGGCATTTGAGGAGCCACTTAAGGAGAGTTTTAGAGGTCAAGAGAGCCCCAGGGTGGTGAATGAATCGGAGGAGGACATACCCATGGCTTTAGAACACATGCAAGGTCATGTTCTCGGAAGAAACTTCATGACCAATGTAGAAGGAGAATACCGCACTTCCTTGTAGTATGTTTCCACTAATGCCTAGGAGATCCCCATCTACCTGGATGGTTGAAACAGATCTAAGGCTAGGATGGTGATTTCCCTAGATGCAACAATTGTGTGTAGACCTACTGTCAAGTATGAAGGTGGAGCATACATGGACAAGTTGGGTCACATCTATGTGGTAACAGAATACCCGGATTTGATCAATGAGAGGGGAGAGTTAGTAGGACAAGAGAACTCAGGAAGACCGAACCTTGAGGAGTCAGTGACTACCCCTAGAGTCAAGTCAATAGTGTAAGACAATAGTTAGGCAATATAACACAGGAGCAATAGCAGAGAAGATAACAGATATAGGAGAATCTCAACAATTTTCTACTAGCAGCAAGTACAAAGATGATGGCGTTGTCCACCCGTGCGCTCTCAAGGTAGAGCTTAAATGGTGATCTAGACAACTCTAGATAGGGAGATACAAGGTAGAGGTATGCTGGCTCAACTCGGTGTCTTAGGTAGTGCATAAGTCATGTATATATAGGATCATGGGTGGCCTGCCATGGACGGCTATACATGGGCGGTAGAGCGTGGGCGGCCACCGCCCGCGTAATTGCCATACATGGCTTAGACTGGTTGAACCGACCTAACAAATATAAATGATTTCTGACTCCGACAGGGAATATTCCATGGAATATTCCCTTTAGGGTCGCGCTGAGGGCACTGCCCCGGACCCCCACTAGGGGGCCCGCTGGCCCCCTTGGACCCCCTAGCCGGGGCTGCTCACCGCTGCCCCGGACCCCAGAATTGGGGACCATAGTAACTCCCTTTCCTTATAATATCTTACATGGTGCAATATGACCTTCATCCAACATTCAAGTTGGGATTCCCATCAATTGGGTAATGCACGCTTGGCTTCTCCTCATAAAGGGGGCCTTACAAAATGTGCATACAATCATGAGGGGTAGACATTGATCATATACTAACACCCCCCCCTCAATGTTTACCGATGATAAATCAAGTAGGTCTTGGTCCTATGCCCATCTGTTGAAGATGCTTGTTGAGCTGCTCTCTTCCAAGTGCTTTAGTGAATATGTCAGCACAATTTGCCTCTGTTGGGCAATATTCTAGCTCCACAATTTCATCTTCAATTAGCTCACGAATGTAATGGTAGTGTACTTCTATGTGCTTGGTGCGAGCATGAAATACTGGGTTCTTTGCAATAGCCATACAACTTTGATTATCACACTTGAGTACAGTTGGCATATTTAATGGAAAGCCTAGATTTGCAAGAATTCTCCTTAACCAGACTGCCTCACAAGAAGCAAAACAAGCTGCTTTGTACTCTGCTTCAGTGGAGGAGAGTGCGAGAGTTGGTTGCTTCCTACTTACCCAAGAAAATATTCCTGAACCAAGTGAGAAACAATATCCAGAAACTGATTTTCTAGAATCACAATCTCCAGCCCAATCCGAATCACAATATCCTTGGAGTGTATCACCTGTGGTATACAAAATACCAAAATCCAAGGTTCCTGCAATGTACCTTAGAATTTGCATTCTAGCATTCCAGTGACTCTCCTTAGGTTTGTTGGAAAACCTGCTTAACACTCCAACAGCATGGCAAATGTCTGGTCTAGTGTTGCACAGAAAAATAAGACTTCCAACGAGCTTCCTATACTTCTTAGCATCTACATCAGGCATGTTATCATCCATAGATAGCTTATGATTTACCTCCATAGGTGTGCTAGTTGGTTTGTAGTCCATCATTCCAAATGCCTTGAGAATTTCTTTGGAATATTTTCGTTGTGAGATGAAAATGCCATCCTTCCTTTGCCATACTTCAATTCCCAGACAAAAATGGAGTAGACCTAAGTCTTTCATTTCAAACTCAGTTCCCAAGCTGATCCCAGTTTGATTGATGAGTTCTTGATGATCTCCTGTAATGATCAAATCATCTATATATACAATGACAACAACTAGCTTGCTATCCCTTTTCGTTACATACAAGTTAGCATCAGAAGTACTTCTTTCAAAACCCATATTTTTGAAAAAATGATCTATTCGTTGGTACCAAGCCCGTGGAGCTTGCTTAAGTCCATACAAAGCTTTCTTCAACCTGCAAACTTTATTTTCTGAATTGGGCACCTCAAAACCTGGTGGTTGAGATACATATACCTCCTCCTTGAGGTGACCATTCAAAAATGCAGATTTGACATCCATCTGGAAAATAGGCCAAGACTTTTGTGCAGCTACTGCAAGTACCGTCCGAATAGTTGTCATGCGTGCTGTTGGTGCAAAAGTTTCTTGAACATCAAATCCTTCAATCTGTGAAAAACCCTGTGCAACTAATCGTGCCTTATACTTTTCTAATGTTCCATCCGCTTTATACTTAGCTTTCCAAATCCATTTAGTACCTATTACCTTCTTCTTTGGCGGCAAGTCGACTAGATCCCATGTATCATTTTTTAGTATACTATCATACTCAAACTGCATTGCCGCTCTCCAATCTGGATCATTAATGGCTTCTTCAATGGTGGTAGGTTCCTTTATCGAACCCATGATATCTGCCATTAGAGCCATGTTAACAATGTGTTCTAAGGCTCTTCTTTGCTCCTCTATTCTCTTTGATCTTCGTAATCCATCCGATGATGATTCTGGTACATCTACATGTGGATTGTGATCATCAAAGAGCTGTTGTGCCCACTTCGGTAGTGGCTTACGCTGTGCAGCTACAACTGGTTGGCTTTTTATTGAGGAAATTTCTCCATCAGATGTTTCCTCCTCCTCAACTTTAACCTGTCTTTTGATAGGCACAAGGTGAGATATTTCTCCGCTTGATGAGATAGTAGATTTACCTTTATCTTCTACTAAGTGTGGTCGTTCAACAAACACCACATCTCGACTGACAAAAATCTTCCTTGCCTCAGGATCCCATAACCTGTATGCTTTAGACTCTTCACTATATCCTAGGAAGAAAAACTTTTTGCTTTTTGAATCCAACTTTGATCTTGTTGAATCAGGAATATGTGCATAAAAGAAACAACCAAAAATTCTGAAATGCAAAACTGAAGGCTTTTTACCAGAATATGCTTCTTGAGGAGTCATCCCCTTCAGTGCTTTTGTGTAGCTTCGATTGAGGATGTAGACTGCTATATTGACTGCTTCTGCCCAGAATGAATCACGCATGTCTTGAGCCTTCAACATACAACGAGCCATTTCAACTACTGTCATGTTCCTGCGCTCAACAACGCCATTCTGTTGGGGTGTATGAGCTGTGGTAAGTTGCCTTTTCACACCATGCTCCTTACAGTAATTGTTGAATTCTCTTGACAAGAATTCACCTCCTCTATCTGTTCTAAATTTCTTTAGTTTCCTTCTTGATTCATTTTCTACATACTTATGCCACGTTTTAAATTTTTCAAAAGCATTAGCCTTCTCTCGAATGAAATAAACCCACATCTTTCTACTATAATCGTCGACTAACAGCAAGAAGTAGAAAGATCCTCCTAAAGCAGGTGTAGACATTTTACCGCAGAGATCAGCATGTACCAACTCTAGAGGAGCTTGAGATTGATTGCTGGTCTCTCTTGGAAATGCCTTTCGTTGTTGCTTGCCCATCATACAAGCTTCACAAGGTTCCTGCAACTCTGAAAATGCAGGCACATGAGCAACCATCCTTGTTCGTTGCATCTCCTTCAAAACTGCAAATCCAAGATGCCCAAATCGTCGGTGCCATAACCTGCTTACATCTTTATCTTCTGTAGCAGTTAAAGCACTTAACTCATACAAGTTATCCCGTCGTATGCCTTTACCTACAACATTACCTGATGAATCCATGATTTCCACACCACTCTTATTGAAGTGAACTTCGAATCCACGATCTGTTATTGCAGAAACTGACAACAAATTTCTTTTGAGTGTAGGTACATAGAGAACATCGGATAACTTTTTCTCAACACCTGGAGAAGTGATAAAAGAGATGGTTCCAATTCCTTCAGCTGGACACTTGGAGTCATTTCCCACCACTACATTGATGGATTCCCGCAGAGGCACTAGGGAACTATACCAATCCTTTTTACTAGTCATATGGCGAGAAGCTCCACTATCTAAAATCCATGGCTCATCAACACGAGCTTGAGCAGATGAACATACCTCTTCAATAGCTACCCAAAGTTCCAGCTCTGTGTTGTTTGCAGACTCTTTGTTCTTCCATGATGATTTTACAGTCCCATTCCGTTCATCAGCTTGCTTCTTTCTGCAATCCTTGATGGCATGGCCTTTCTTTTCACAATAGAAGCAACTTCTTGTGAACTTTTTCTTCTTTGGCTTCTTCTTTGATCCCTCTGAAGAGCCTTTACCTTTTGCATTTGCTGAGAATGCAGCATCAGTTGTACTTTGCCGATTCTTCAGCCGCATCTCTTCTTCTAAAAGCATGGCACAAAACTCTTCAAATGTAAGAGGAGTTGGCCTTACCTGAGTGTTAAGGGCTGTTACTAATCCATCATACTTTGCTGGAAGAACACGTACAGATCTTCGAGCCAGGTCTTCTGGTGTTATAACAACACCAATTGCAGCCAATTGATCTTGAAGATGCTTTATCCGTTTGATAAAATCTTCAGCCTTTTCAGAATCAGAATGCTTTTCATTTGCCAACTGATTTTCTAAATTTTGTATCCTAGTGTGGTTCTTGGTCTCATATTGTCGAGCCAATATGCCCCAAGCCTCATGTGCTTTAGTAGTATGTTGAGCTAAAGTAAGCACAGAATCACTTACACTAGTGACAATCGCACATAATGCATCAGCATTCCGCCTCTTCCAAGCTCGTAGAAGATCTGGATCTGGCTGAATCATCAATCTTGAATTTGCTCGATCTTCAACTGGTATAGGCTCTGGATCCAATCCCATTGGTCCCATGACAGTGTCAAATAATTCATAGGAGTCCAAAATTGCCGAAATTTTGAACTTCTAGAGTGTATAGTTGGTTCCATCCAGCTTCCCTTCAGTGAATGCAGGTGGACGAATTCGAATAGGTGCAGCATTAACATTAGCTGAAGCACCAAGACTACTGTTTGACGATGAAGCCATCATGTAATCACTCGAATCATCTACTGATATTCTAGTCTGCTAGTAGGCTAAAATAATGATACTTCTCAAGCTATTCGAACCTTACAGCTCTGATACCATGTAAGACAATAGTTACGCAATATAACACAGGAGCAATAGCAGAGAAGATAACAGATATAGGAGAATCTCAACAATTTTCTACTAGCAGCAAGTACAAAGATGATGGCGTTGTCCACCCGTGCGCTCTCAAGGTAGAGCTTAAATGGTGATCTAGACAACTCTAGATAGGGAGATACAAGGTAGAGGTATGCTGGCTCAACTCGGTGTCTTAGGTAGTGCAGAAGTCATGTATATATAGGATCATGGGTGGCCTGCCATGGACGGCTATACATGGGTGGTAGAGCGTGGGCGGCCACTGCCCGCGTAATTGCCATACATGGCTTAGACTGGTTGAACTGACCTAACAAATATAAATGATTTCTGACTCCGACAGGGAATATTCCATGGAATATTCCCTTTACGGTCGTGTCGAGGGCGCTGCCCCCGGACCCCCACCAGGGGGCCCGCTAGCCCCCTGCGACCCCCCAGCCAGGGGGCCCGCTGGCCCCCTTGGACCCCCCAGCCGGGGCTGCTCACCGCTGCCCCGGACCCCACAATTAGGGACCCTCGTAACTCCCTTTCCTTATAATATCTTACATGGTCCAATATGACCTTCATCCAACATTCAAGTTGGGATTCCCATCAATTGGGTAATGCACGCTTGGCTTCTCCTCATAAAGGGGGCCTTACAAAATGTGCATACAATCATGAGGGGTAGACATTGATCATATACTAACAAATAGTAATGCGAGTCTTGAGAGGGGACTTGATACCTCAAGACGACTACTTACTGGAAGTCTATTTTATCCATGGATCAGACTTGTTACTTCAAACTGACTCACCCACTCAAGGAAGGGAAGAAAGTACGAGGACATTTTATGAGCTAAAAGATCCAGAAAACGAGGCAAGAGTAACATACCTAGACAAGAACCAAAGAAGGTATTGGTTGGTAGATGCCATAGACAAATCTCCACCAAAGTATATGGGTTTGCCTGTATTCCCTCAGAGAGAGCAGGCAACCACCTCTCAGAACCCCTTCAGAACACAACAAGAGGCAGAGCATACAATGTCGGGAAAAACAAGCCAACGGAGTGTTCTGACCCAAACTCATGTGCAATTTGCAACACTCGGAGTGCAGGCACACAATCAGACCCACCCTGGAGTAGGTAATCAATACCGACCATCAGTAAGGCCATAACCACTAATGGGAGTGTAGCCCGGAATACCCCCAATTAGACCAGCAATCCCCGCCTTCCCTATAATGCCCAGACAGCCAGAACCAATGAGAAGATTGAGGCCTATTCAGGTGGCCAAATGTGTGAGGAATCATTACGAGGAATTGGGAGAACCATACGACCACATTGTCGAATTTAAACAAGTTCTAAAAGCTGAGCAAGTATATGACTTCTTTGTGCAGTACGAGTCTTTTGGACTCACCCTCAAAGGAACGACTTTGACTTGGTTCTAGCCATTGGACCCCAACCAATTTGGAAATATGGAGAAATTCTTTCAAGAATTCGTAGGGGAATTCACTAAGAGAGGGATTAAACACAATTCTTTGTCTTTAATCCGTAGTTTTAAACATAACCCCAATAAAATCGTGAAAACAGATGCCTTAAGATTCAACCAGTATGTGGATAGATGTCCTAAAGTAGAAAGACCTACGCAGCAAAAAATGATATCATTGTTTTTGGATGGATTAACGAATGGGACTCTAAGAACGCTAGTCTATGTGAAGAGGTTATAGACCCTGAGTGAATGTCTTCAAGAGTGTATCGACCTAGAAGACAATCTAGGAGAGGATCTAAAGAGCATGCCCAGCCCCACTAAATTAGAAGATTCTCGGAGTACGGTTACATCCAACTCCAGTAATGTGGAGGAATTAGCGGAGCTGGTGGCAAAGAAATTAGGAGTCCAAGGACAAAGAAATTACCAGCATCCACCCCTAAGAGTACCCATGTTGCGAAGATGTAGTCTATGCGGAGGAGATCATCTCACTCAGATGTGCATGCGAGGAGGAAAGGGAGTGCCTCAGGCCTACCCCTACAATAGACAACCTTATCAAGGAAAGCCTCGTATTCTCACATAGAACAAAAATACACCAATCACACCACGAAAAAATAGCCCATTCAATAGGCAGACATGGCCTCTAGAACCACCTCAGTATCGGCCTTATGGATACCCACCTAGAGAACCAGGCAGAGAGATGCCCAGGTACAATCCCTACCCAACACCACCAGGAGCACCTACGTCATACGAGCAAGCACAATACCCACAACCCCAACCAGTTTTAGGACCATAACTGTCACAACCCCAACATGTGGTACCGGTTAAGTATGCTCAACCATAGGAAAACCTAGAAAGAGCCAACTTGCCAACATCACCTATGACGAGCTTGGAGTCGAAAAACCCAGGTTATGAGCCATCGCAGGGGGAGTACTATCCCTATGATGCTAACATGTCTCAGTATGAACAAACTTATGATCCACACTGCTACGGATATGAAAGTTATGAAGTGTCTATGGACCAGAGGTGGTGACACTAATGTACACCGCACCCTAGGCTCACACACCCTTAAGACCACCCCTCAGACCACCTGTGCCAAGAGATCCTTGTTATAGATGCGGAGGAGACCATTTTATCAGAGAATGCACTCCGCCTTACAACCCACCACCTTTTAGGACTTGGGAAGGTATTGTTGTGACTGTGGAAAGGAACATCTCTTCCGTGATTAGCCAGAAAACCCCAACAAGGCTCAATACACTGCACCTATTAATGTAATTGAAGTGATTGAAGAACCGGGAAGTGATAAGGAACACACCATACCATTAAAGGTTATTACACGAGCACAAACGAAGGAACAAGAAGGAAAACAACCGGATCTGGAACAAGAAAACAATAGAACCTTAAACCCTAAAATTCAAATAGTGGAAGATTCAGAGGATCCACATGAGAATACCCAAAACATGAAAACACAAAAATGGAAGGAAAGAAGAGAAAAAACTCAAAGAAAAATGGATGAAAAACAAAAATCAAGAAAATAACAAACATGCAAGAAGCATTAAGAAGCCTAAAGAACGAGATTCGAGAAGAAGTTTCCATTCCACCGCCTATCGGGGAATCAGAGAAACCAGGATCAATTCTAGCCGACCCAAAACCGGATGATTTGGACATGTGGCTGAAAGCGTACCAAGCTAGAATCAAGACTGGACCGAATGTGGAACAACATGAAAAGCTTTACCCACAAGGAGAGTTAGAAAAAGAGAGGCTTGCTATATGCAAAAAACTCATAGAGGTAGCACAAGCAACCCTAGAAAAGACCATCCCAGCCCTCCCTGAGACAAGGATAGCGGAGGATCAATACAAGGATTGTGTTAAAGCCAAGGACAAAGATCCTAAAGAGAAGAATGACAAATGTGAGCTAGTGAAAACCCAAGATGAAACTATGTCAACAATACCAGATTTAGAGGCTGACTGGCCAAAAGAATTATGGAATAGAATCCGAGATGAAGAATGGAAGAGGAATGGAGTGACTAAACCTCCCTTTGAGGAATTAGATGTGGAAGTTGATCAACCAAGTCCCAACATGGAAGAATTTTATGAGGAAGTATCGAGACTAGACCGAAATAGGGAAGAAGATCATAGCATTTCGACCCTACCAAATTACATGGGAGAATACGAAAAAGAGTCATTGATCTTCCATGCATCCACGGTATGAGGAAAAGGAAAAGGAATCTCAGATAAGAGTTCACACAACTTAACCAAACTAAAGAAGGCCAAAGTACAGTGCCACTTGACTGTGGAGGAACTACTTCGTGTTAAACCACACCTATGGAAACAAATAAGAGGACAATTGGAGTAGAATCAGGAGAAGAATGAGAAGGAAAACAAGGGAAAAGAAATCCCACCTAACATACAAATCCCTATGGATAAGATCGGAGAATTTAGTGAAGGAGATGAAGGTAACACGTGCCTCACTTACAATGCCTATATGACCAAAGCCATATTAGACACTGGAGCAGGAGTAGGTATTGCGACCAAAGAAATTTGGGAGAAATGGGGGAAACCGGCTCTACGACCCACTCGTATGAAGCTTCAATTAGAAGATGGCCATGTTGAGAAACCCTTGGCAATATTAAAAAAGATCAAACTAACCACATGTGGAGTTGAATTTGAACATATCCTAGCTATCTATCAATTTGGAAAAGCAAGTAACTATGAGATGATATTAGGACGAGCCTTCATGGGACAGCTTAGGGTAGTGCAAGATTGGGGAAGAGACATTTGATCCAGGAATATTGAGATGTGTTTGCTTGGACCTAAAAGGACCTCAAGAGTGTAGAACCCTCCATTCGTTCCCACAGAATACCAATGCCATCGAAGGAAAAACCATCAAAACAATGCCTTTACACCTACAATGAGGTCTATGCTGCAAAAATAAAAGAAGAAATAGACAAGTTACTAGCTGCTAGATTCATCTATGAGATAGAACATATTGAATGGGTGCCACCACTAGTGGTTGTGCCTAAGAAGAATGGAAAATTCAGAGTATGCATTAACCTGAAGAAAGTGAATGCAGCCACTATCTGTGATAGCTACCCATTATCCATCACTGACCATCTATTGGAAATAGTTGCGGGAAAGGAAGTCTACAGCTTCTTAGATGGATTCCTAGGATACAATCAAGTAGCCATTGCTAGTGAGGATCAACATAAGACCACATTCGCGACTGAATGGGGAGCCTATGCTTTCTGAGTGATGCCTTTTGAGCTCACTAACACGCCTGCTACTTTCCAAAGATTGATGTGCCATGTTTTCAAAGAATTCCTAAAGAAGAGTATGGAAGTGTATGTAGATGACCTATGTACATATTCAAACCAAAGGCAAGATCACATTCCTAAATTGCAGAAGATATTTGATAAATGCCGACAATATAGAGTCTGCTTGATCCCCAAAAAGTGTGCCTTCATGGTAAGACAAGGGAAGATCTTAGGACACATAGTGTCTAGGAACGGAATATCTACAGATGACGACAAGATTAAGGTCATTTTGGAACTTCCTAGACCAAAGAATGCAAAAGAAGTGCAAGCATTTATGGGGTATTTTGGATACTATTGTCGATTTATCCACATGTACGCCATAATTGCCAAACCCTTGTATGGACTGGTGACTCAATTCACTTGGACTGAAGAATGCGAAAAGGCATTTAACGAGTTAAAAAGGTGACTTAGCACGGCCCCAATTCTGAAAACACAGAATTCGAACAAGCCTTTCCATGTCCATGTGGAGGCTTCAAATTATGAAATAGGATGCATCTTAGCTCAGCCGGTAGATGAAGGAAAATTGGATCACCCAATTGCCTATGCAAGTAGACAATCAAATCAAGCTGAGAGAAACTATACAACTACGGAGCGAGAAGGATTAGGAATGGTGTACGCAGTAAAAAAATTTAGACACTATCTCTTAGCCAACAAATTCAAGTTCTTCATAGATCATCAAGCATTATTGTACTTAGTTAATAAGCCCTGCAACACGAGAAGACTTGTGAGATGGTTTTTGCTGTTGATGGAGTTCGACTTTGAAGTAATTGTCAAAAAGGGAAATACCCATGTGCAAGCAGATCACCTCTCTAGATTGACACATGGAGAACCAGCAAGCGGAGTACCAGACGATCTGCCAGACACTTATCTTTTCAATTTGGAATTGTGTCCCAAGTGGGCAGAGAACCTAATTCCAATACTCACTCATGGCCCACAACACTCGATTAATAAAGAAAGTACAAAGGAAATTCTACAATCACGTAACTTGCACATTATTTCAGGAAGTGTGTACTATAAAGAGCCCAATGGTGTATTATTGAGATGCGTTGAGGAAGATGAACAAATGAAGCTGATTGAACAAGCCCATGTGAACAAATGGAGGACACACAAAGGAACTCATGGAACTATAAGAGAAATAAAATGGTTAGGAATATACTGGCCTAATATGCTTACAGATGCCTATGATTATGTCAGTAACTGCGTAGAATGCCAGCAGACCATTCTAGAGGATCATACATCCTTACATTTCTCAACAATAGCACCCAATTGGAGTACAGCATTGGTGAAATTCCTAAAGATAAGAGAACATGAGGAGGGAATTAGCTTGGCAAGGAAGTGATCCCTGGACGAAATGAGCAAGGATTATTTAATCATGGGAAGACAATTGTTCAAAAGGGGAAAAGATACTGAGTTACGATTATGTGTGCATGAAGGAGAGTACTTGCCCATATTAGAAATGGCACATGCAGGTGCTGTGGGAGGTCATTTTTCCATCCCGAGGATAGTAAAAATGATCTTATTTGCGGGCTTGTGGTGGCCAACTTTACATATGGATGCGGAAACCTATGTACGAAGTTGTGAGACATGCCGAAGGGCCAAATACCGGATTCGACGAGATGACATGCCTTTGAGACCTATGGTTTGTGCTAGAGCCTTTTCCAAGTCGGGTATAGATTTCATGGGACCCATTAACCCACCAGCCAAAGGATCACATGCCGAATACATAATTGTCGCACCTACAGATTATTTGACTAAATGGGTGGAGGCAAAGGCTACTAGAAGGAACGATGCTTAAACCACTGCTAAGTTTCTTTTTGAACATATATTCACTCATTTCGGATTACCAATTGAGATTGTGATCATATACACTCATTCATACAAAATACATGCATTTATCCCACAATAATGTGTAGTTGTGTATATACGAATATGTGTGTATGTATAAATGTGTATATGTGAATATGTGTATATGTGTAATTTATATGTATATGTGATTTTTTTGTGTATGTAGATAATCAGATTATTTATATCAAATACCATTATTTGTAGATTCTGATCAATCAGATGGAACTCCACCATCGTCTCCTCATCGTGCAACGACTTTATACTGTAAGTATATCAAACATTTAATTTTAAATATATTTGATGGATACATAACTTATATTTTTTTTTGTTTCTTATTATGTGCAGATTCTGATCAATCAGAGGGTAGTCCATCACCTCCTACCCATGCAACGACTTCACATGTGTCCTCCGATAGGAATTATGATGAATTTTACTATGAAGAGCATATTATATGTTGGTGTAACTCTTGTTATGGCACGTATCGAAGACCACGATTGGAATGTATTGAACATGAGGTAGAGTATGGTACTTTTGAGCATGCACCATCACCTAGTCAACGTGATAATGCTTGGGTATGTATTTTCTATATATATTAATGTCATTATTTTATTTAAAAACCATATATAAAATCAAATTATTGTTGATATACAGGAATAATTGCTTGATGATGATGAGGATGATGATTTTTCTCATATATCACTTGCACTTTCAAGACCTCTATTATGAGGTAGCAAGTAGTCATTGACTCCCATGTAGATAATGCTCCTTGCTTGAGCATCTCTCTTCATCCGTCTTCAAATATGAGAGTTCATCCCTAGTTGGAACAATAGGATCTCTGAATTGTGGTTTTTCTTCTTCACCTGTGATATAACTTATCAGGTCTTTGCTCATCAGATGAGCTTCCATCCTCGTTGACAAAGCTGAATAGTTTTCTCTATCCAATTTCTCTATCTGAAGAGAATCTCCCATCCTTTCTTCATCTGTCTCTTAAATTCTTCAAACTTTATGAGGAATAAGTGTACCTTTACTTCGAATGAAGTTCCTTTTGATCCTCTTGATAACTTTTGGCCTCCTTCTCAAGATTTCTCTTTAGGCTTTTAGCTTTTGAACCTTCAAATGTTGACTTCTGTATGACTACAGTAGTCGGGGTCCTCCTTTCTTTTATTTTGATCATTCCTACTACTCATGGAGAGGTTTAATCTCCAAAAGAACAAGCTAGCCTGGATGTTAGAACACTTATTTATCAAGAATAACTCAAAATCTTTACCAATTGGAAGGATCAATACCAGATTATCAAAATTTTGAATTACCTGTGAAGATAGTCACTACTCAAAAAAGTCTGCTGCACTTAAATCAGTCATTGACTCATCAAATGTGTAACGTTTTGAATCAAACTTTGTAAAAAGTATTGCCTAATGTTTGTGCACCTTCTCAAAGTTAAATCGTCTCACAAAAACCAATACATCTTGAGAAATGATTCAAACAATCCACCAATGTCTAAAACTATAGTTTTCTACTAAGGACTTTTACACCTATAACTTTTAATGCATATTTCTCTCAAAATACAACGTATTTATTCAAATGATTTTAGCCATAGGTAGCTTACCTTCCAACTTAAATAATGAGTGCTTGTTGGCTCAAAACTTTACATTGTGGAAGGAGAGCTGACCGAAACATTAGCATCAAATTTTGCGCCTGTTGCAACTTCACTTCTTCACATTTACACATATAAATGTTCCTACTCTCAATTCTCTCACCTTGATCACAATTAGGATCTGAAAACTTGTATAGAGGTCAATGAGCTATAGAATTAGAGTTGTACAAAATAATTTCACAAAAATCGAAACAAAGAAGGAGTACTCAATAAAAGATCGGGCGCAATGTTTCTTCTTCTCTGAAAAGGTATACATGTGAATGATGAGAGAAATCTACCTCATTTCTAAAATGTCTAACGAATCTTACAACTTCTATGCTCTCTCATACTTGCCCTAACTTTCTACTTGTAAATATAGGCATATATGTACAAGCTCATGACCATACAAAAAGTATAAGTGAGCTAACTACATATTAATGTACATATGTCTGCAAGTCTTCATTTCCTGAACATACTCTATCTTCAATCTTAAATTTTTGATCTTTTCTTCATCCTTTGGCTTCAAGTCTGTATACAAAACATCAATTGTTGGTTGAATTGCACCAACAAACATGTCAGTAACATGTGTTTCTTTTGAATATTACTTTAGTCAAGGGATGTGGTGTTGTACGGTTGCATTTAAAATTGCAATGGGTGTGGGAAACTTTAGAATGCATAAGTTTCAATAAGGGCTTATGAATGGAGGTCTTGTTTTGGATACATATCATGTTTGGACCAAAGGATCTATTGGATTTCATGCAATGAATTGAATGATGAACTATTTTAGCTTGCATTGTGAGGTTATGCCTACAACTGGAAGGTTACACTTGTCAGGTAACTTTACTCATCAAGAACTATTTCAAGTATATAAAGAAGATATGGGAAGAAGAAATGAGAAGTATTTGTTGTATCATCACTTTACTCGATTATGGAATGAGGAGTTTAATAATGTGACTATTCCTCGTAAAGATAGAATTGGTGAGTGTTTAGTTTGCACCACTTTGAAAAACATGGCAAAGAGGGCTACAACACCACAAGAAAAAGATAATTTTAAAAGCCTTCTTAGGAACCATCGTGAGAGTCACGCTTTACAAAGAAAGAAAGAAACTCATCATCAAAGTAAAGCACTCAGAAATCCGGAAATTATATGTGTCTGTTGATTGATGATATGGATAAAAAGTACATATTTGCCCCATTTTTATAACGTCCCTAAGGACATTGGAGATGAAGTCCTTGAGAAAATGCATTTGGTTAGTGCTTTGGTATACAATGGAAGTCTAAAGTCCAAGATTTTCTTCATATATCCAAATGTGCATAATGGTCCAAACCTTACAGTTACTGTCATTCATCAGGTTTTGCAATCATGGAAAGTTCTTTATGAGTTGATTTCAGAAGCATATACTCCAAAACCTAAAGCTCAACATCCTATAGAGGTTATGACTTTAAGCACTTTTGCTTAGTATGCCTTGATAACAGTGCTAAGGTTTTGGCTCCATTGCACAATATTAGTGTCAACCATGTATTCTTGATGAGTAGGGTTGATGACATAACCCTATTATTTGCAAAGCAATATTCATGTTCTCTTGGGTGGGAGCCTAAAGATGGATGCAGATTCTCGTTGCAAGTGCCTAATTTGCCTGTGTATGGTGCAGAACAAACACCATATGAATATAAAAACAATATGGAAAGATGTGGACATGTGGTTGATCAAAGTAAAATGTGAATGCATGTACTTATTGAAAAGAAGAGACATAATTGAGCATGCAAAGAAAATATGTTGAAGATCAAGATGTATCTTGGTGGGATGACCTTTTCAATCATCGAGAAGAGATTATAAAGAATATGATTGCAGGCCATCAGCCAATTGATGTTCCATTCACATCGGATTTTGTTACATTGGTCAGTAAATGTTGTCCAAGAATGTAATGTGATGCACTTCAAAGTTTTATACATCCACCAAAAAGGAATAATGATGGAGGCCCAAGGATGAAAAAATAGGCCGAAGCAAGATGGCAAGGAAATTTAAAAGAAACAAATGTTGGAACACTTATCGTAGTCCTTGTTGATGGTGGTGAGGCTACCAGACCATTTTTGATTGCGAAAGTTTTAGAGGTCAGGAAAGATATTGGTGAAAGAAGAACAGAGGCTTTGATAGTTCATGGGTATTACACTAAAAGTAGTAACGCATTCAAAGGTAAATATAACTTATGAAGGGTATATGATACCAAACGAATAGGCTCAAAAAAGACAAGTCATATTGGAAGCACATCCACTCTTAAAATAGATGATATAGATATTCTTGTTTATGATTTTGCCTTGACAAAAACAAGGCACTTGAGCAAAGCAACCATCAATATGATAAAGAAAAAGCTTCAAGATGTATGTGGTATAGCTAATCATAGGCAAACAAGAAGATCTGTGCTTGATCCTACAGAATTAAGTACCTACTTGGATGAAGATAGAGATCTTGTGGATATAGAAGAAGAAAAAAAGAGCTCTCAACAGTCTCAGACTGAATCAATTGCATCAGATGATGGGGGTGTAGACATAGATCAAGAAACTTGTGAGTTGAGTTGAAAATCCATAACATTTAGTGCTTATATAAATGCTCTGAAGTAGTTCGTTAACAAAACCATGTTCTATAGCAATTTTGAATAACTATCCGATATCTACCATTGAAAACATGTTCAATGTTTAATTTTTGTATAAGCTTTGTATCACTTTTATATTTTTTAGGTGGCTTTGGACATGTCAATGTTAAATTGAGTGAAATTTTGGCCACATTTTGAGCAGTTTTTTTTTTTGAAGAAATGACAAAAGATGTCAAAAATCATATGTTTTCACTTAATTTTCGAAATATGTGTATATTGGTATAAAGGATTTTCAAACATAAGATGAAATTTGATTGATTTTTGACGAGGATGTTCTCTTTTTAGGACATAGTTCTCCTTTTTTAGGACTCTCTGTTGTCTAAGGATGGAATGCAATCACTTCAAGTCATGACAGTAGGAGTGAATCGTCCTAGGAATTGATTGTCAATTAGAAAGAAACCTATTGTTACTCAAGGTCATGATCATGCTTGTAGTGATTGTGCACCTCGATTCATGTTTGGAGCTACATACGATCAAAATTCTAGATAGAATCCATTGTTGAGCAGGACCAGAGTGGACATTGGTTTGACATCTTGCAACCAACCAACTTGTATAATAGTGTGTCACTTTGTTCCCCACATTCTAGATTAGATTTCCTTCATAAGAGTCAATTGTCCAAGTCTTTTATCCAGAAAACCCTAGAAATTTTATAAACCAACAAAATCATGGAACATGATGAGAACATTGAGCATGTGATTGAGACATCTCATTGTTTCTATATTCACGAGGAGTTAGAGTTATGTTCTTAGCAAAATTCTAATTCCCATATTATTCTTCTTTCTTCCCTTGATGAGTATGCTCTAATCCAAGAGTATGCTCTCAATGTTGACAAGTGCTCAAAATTTAACCAAACACATGATGCCTTAGTTGAAACAAAGTACAAAATTGTAGACATGAAAATCAAAGCCATAGCTCAACCATTACGCTAAGGAATTAATGAAAAAATTGTTGACGTGAAAAACAATTCAATTCTCTAGGACAAGAGAAAACATAGGACACTCATTCATAGATGAGAAAATCAAACATGTGAAAATTGGTAGAGATGATGACTTTCTTTTGCCATCATAGAGAGATAAATTTGAGAGAGTCATACATAGCTATGGAAAAGCCTTTACTATGTATCCCCATGAGATTGGTTGTGCAGATCCTAAGCTACTTGCACCCATGATAATCTTTTCTACTCCACATATTCCACGGAATCTTCACCCTATACCAGTTCCAAAGGCTCACTTATCTGAGCTAATGAAACTACTTAAGGAGAAGAGAAACATAATAATTTTAGAGCCATCTTTTGCACCCTAATCAAATAGATGGTTTACTCTACATAAAAATGAATGGAAAACTACATTTTATTCAAGATCTCCAATCTCTCCATAAAGTTACCATAAGGAATGTATGAATAGGACCCATTGTAGATGACTTTGCTGAATCATTTTTAGGACATTATATCTATGCAATGGGTGATTTATATTCTGGATATGAACAACTCCAATTAGCAATTGATATTCATGACATAACCACAATTAAAACTCCTTTAGGCTTAGTGCGAATGTGTACTTTACCCCAAGGAGAGACTAATTTTGTGGCTCATATGATAAGTGCTATGAATATGGTCTTACATGATTCTATCCCTTATATAACCATGCCATTCATTGATGATATTCCAATTAAAGATAGTGATGAACATGTAAAGAACATTACTTCAGATTCATATCGATGTTGTAAATTTGTTCTTGACTATATCTCTGATTGTGAAAGGATATTTCAAAGATTTGAAGAGGTAGGTCTCACATTTTCCATAGAAAAATCTATTTTTGGTGTCAACAAGGTTCTTATTATTGGAAATTTATGTGTTCATTATGGTCCAAAGCCATACCCACAAAAAGTTGATGCCATTACCAAGATTTTTAAAATGTGCAACAACATGAGTGAGGTACGCAGATTTCTTGGTGCTTGCATTTTTTATGTTATTTGGATCCCACACTTTGCTCATGTTGCTGATTGTCTCTATGACTTGTTGATGAAGAAACAAAAATTAATTTGGACTGACAAACACACACAAGCTATGTGTATATTGAAGAAAGTGTTGCTTGAAGCTCCCATCCTTAAGCATGTGGACTATTCTGTTAACAAACCTATTATATTGATTGTTTATACTAGTCCTATTGGTATAGGTTGGGTCATACGTCAAGATGATAGTGAAGGGAATAGATATGCAATTAGGTTTGAGGTTAAAATTTTACATGAAACATAACAAAAGTATTCAAAGATCAAAAGAGAACTATGGGGTATGGTAACAACTTTGAAAAAAGACAAAGAATATTTCATAGGTGTAAATGTTAAAGTTGAGACTTATTGTTTGCCTCGCATTGGAATGATATCTAATCTATGTGGATCATATTATACTTATAGGTACATGTACCAAGGGGATCCGAAAGCTCAAGAAGCAAATGGTGAATGAGTTCATGATAAGTCACTTGGTATAAATTTTTCATATTTCCTAGGCATGGAAATTGTTAACACTCAACGTGGAGTGTATGTTACAAAAGAAATGTATTTGAAGAACCTTTTGTTAAAGTTCAACATGGAAAATTGGGAAATTTCAACAACCTTGTTAGAGATAATTGATAAGTTAAGTAGGTATGGAGGTTAAGATTTCAAAGTTATGAAGATGTATAAGAGTTTGGTAGGTAGTCTGATTTATGCTACCTTGAGAAGTCCATATCTTTCATATGAAATTGGTGTTCTATCACAATTCATGCATTGTTTAAAGAGAACTCATTGGATTACAACACAAAGAGTGCTAGGATACATCAAAAGAACTTCTAATGAAGTTTTGCACTATGGTTTCACTTCAAACACTAGAATCAAAGTATTCAGTGATGTAGATTGGGCATGCAGAATAGATGATAAAAGATCTACTCATGGATACTTATGTTATGTTGGAGGAGATGAATATCGATACTTCAAGAAATGAAGTGGTACTTGCTAAACCTGCTTGATACCAGCCCTGATACACTTTAGAGTTGACTGGTAGGCCCACTTATATTCGAAATGACGCCAATAAAGCACTAATGTACTTTCCGGTTGATTAATGTAATGATTGATCCAAAATAGAGAACTTCACAGATCACAAGTTCTCAAAAACTTGCTATTTTGGTTCACACACCTACTAGTTCTTAAATTCAATGCTTCCACCACAGTAACAATAGGGAAAATTTCTTTTAGAGGAACCAAATTAGCTATGCAAGCTAATGTTTGCAAGTGGAATCATTTAAATTAAAAAACTATACCTAGAGAAATCAATTTTGCAATCTCATACTCACCCTCGACTTTTTAGGAACTGCTCTGAGAAATACCATTGATTACTTCAATCGCAATTTCTCCCAGATGGTAAATCCAATTGACTTGAAACTTTATCACTCTGTAAAAGCTTTGATCAAGTTTGTATTATAGGAGGATAGACAGAGTTGATCAATGACAAGTTTGTATTATAACAAAATGTTGTACAAGATCATTGGCATAGAGAATGATGCACAATGATGATAGCTGAGTAGCTATGGAGTGTGTTTACTCAAGCTTACAAATGATCAGTCAAATGGGCTCAATGATGAAGTGTTGTCCCACAACGTTTTCAAAGTCCTTTTATAACTTTCTTCACAAGTTGAATTCAAATTGAAATTCTTGGCTCGCTCCATAAAGTGACTCCTATGATGTAGGCAATATTCTCTCATTAGGAACTCGTATCTATGTTTTCTCCTCTACAAGTTGTGGCTTTTAGAGAGATTCTCCAAGTAATTTACTTTTACCAAGGATAAATGACTAGCTATTACAAGATGTGGTTCACATGAACCAATTAGTGAAGTAAGATAAGCCCATAGAATTTCTCTACAATATGTCAAATGTGAAGGCTTGGGTAAATTGCACCAATAGCTCCCCTTCAAGCCAAACATTTGGTTTCCATAGCATTATTGATCTTCAAGTATATCGTGCAATCCAACCATAGTCTTCAATCTACAAATCTTGGTACCATCAAGTGCTTTGGTTAGTAAATCTACAAGCTGCATATTAGTAGATACATAGGCAAGTTGAATTTCCTTGCTCAAGAGCTTCTCTCTAACATAATGATAGTGCACTTCTATGTGCTTGGTTCTAGCATGATAGAAAGGGTTGGCTGCAAGATGTTATGAACTGGTATTATCACCAAAAAATCATTGGTGAGTGAGTGTGAGGTCCCAAGTCTAAAAATAATAATATAATCCATGTAGCTTCCCGAGTACCATTGGCTAATCCCCTATATTGAGCTTCTGTTGAGGATAGAGCAATAGTTGGTTGCTTCTTTGTAGACCATGAAATTGGTTTATCTCGTGCAAAAGATATATACCCAGAAGTACTCCTTCTATCATCCTTGTATCCTGCCCAATCTGCATCTGAATATAGCTTTATATCTAAATCTAATGTATAAGGGAAGAAAATACTTTGGTTTTGAGTGCCCTTAAGATACTTCAAAACCCTTTTACCTACTTCCAAGTGCGGTACTCTTGATTTGTGGATGAACTCACTCAGAAAACTTATTGCATAACGAATGTCAATCCTTGTCAATGTGGCATGTTCAAGCTTCCTATTATGCTTTGATAACCTGTAATGTCTTCAAGTTTGACACCTTCATGAGCACTTAGTTTATGATTTACCTCCAGAGGAGTGCTGGCTATCTTTGCATTCTCGAATTGAAACTTTTTCAACATGTCCTGCACATAATTTCTTTGAGTGATGTAAATACTTGTGTTTGTATATACCAACTCAAGTCCAAGAAAGTATTTTAGTAACCCTAGGCCACTAATCTTGAACTCTTGCATCATCTGATTCTTTATATGTTTGATGACATTGGCATCCGTTCCTGTAAGCATAATGACATCAACATATACACACAAGTATATCACCTCTCAATTGCTCCTTTTGATGAACAGGGATGAATCTGCCTTACTCATAGTGAGTCCTTGGTCTTGGAGATTTGTCACCAATCGGTGGTTCCATGCCCTAGGTGCCTTCTTTAAACCATAAATAGCTTTTTTCAGTTTGCATACATGATTTACCTTTATTGGATTTTCATAGCCAGGAGTATGAGCCATGTACACCTCCTCTGAAATCCAACCATTGAGAAAATAATTTTTTACATCAAGTTGATATAGATTCCAATTCCTTGCTGTAGCTATACTTACTAATATCCTGATGGTAGGCATTTAAGCCATGTTGGGAAAGATGGATGGATGCTCCAAGAGACTGAGTAGGTACTACTAAAACCTGCTTTGTACCAGCCCTCTTTTGCTTGAGACTTGATAAGTAGACCTCCTTAGATTTCGAATGACACCATAAAATGCCATATGTACTTTGGAAATGATGTGTGCAATGATTGAACCAAAACAGATAACTTTGAAACTCACAAACTCAAGAAAACCTTCTATTTATGTCTTGACACCTTCTGGGTATTTTTCTCAATATGACCAACACAGTAGGAAATGGAAAAATTCCTTTTAGTGGTATCTAATTAGCTTAGTAAGCTAACAATTCCAAGTGGAATGATGTAAAAAAATAAACTATGCTATGAGAAATCAATTTAGCAAGTTAAGGTATACCCTCGATTTTTTAGGATTGTAGAAGTCATTGACCAGTGATCACCTCGACACCGATCTCTCTCAAATGTCTTAATAGATTCTCTTCAAACTTTAGCAGCATGTAGATAACCTCAAGGGAAATTCAACAAGCTTTGAATCACTGAATCTGGTGAAGAATTGACCGAGATATGCACTCCACAAGTTGACAGACTTTTGAGTAGTATGAGAGAGAACTCAGAAATGAACAATGTGAATGTATGTATTAATGAACACTTGTATACAAAGCCATTGGCATGAAAATCATTGCCTAATGGTGAAGATAGGTGTGGGCTAGAGTGTAGGCCTCACACACATGCAGAATCACTGATGAGAAGCTCGGGAAATGATGATTTCTACATGCGACTTTTCCATGTCCATTTTTATAAGGAATGAGTAAAAATTTGAATTCAAATTCAAAACTTTTGGCTCCCTATGATCAAGCTCCTATATCTTAGGAGATATTCCTTCAATGAAAGAGCTACCTTTTCCAGGAATCCTTTTGGTAGGTAATTACAAAATATTCCAAGTCAATTTGACTTTTACAAGGAGATTAAGTGGTAATTAACCACTAGCAATGGTTCCTATGCTTCTTCACATATGTAGGATCTTCAAGATATCTTTCAAGCCAAATGTGTAGGCTTGTGATTTACACCAACAGCTTCCCCTCAAGACAAAAATTTTGGCTTGGTCTTCATCTTCAATCTTCAAGTATATCCTGCAATCCAATCATGGCTTTGAATCTGCAAAGTTTGGTTCCATCCAAAGCTTTAGTCAACAAATCTGCACACTGCATGTTGGTTGATACATAGGTTAGTTGAATGTCTTTGCTTATCAACTTCTCTCTCACATAATGATAATGAACTTCTATATGTTTGGTCCTAGCATGATAGATAGGATTAGCTACAAGGTGAAGTGAACTTGTATTATCTCCAAAGATAATTGGTGACCTAGTATATAATCCCAATTCTGTATACAAAAGCTTAAACCAAATTGCTTCTTGTATGGCATTAGCTAGTCCTCTATATTCTACCTTTGTAGAAGACAAAGCAACAGTAGGTTGCTTCTTTGAAGACCATGAAATTGGTTTGTCACCTGGAAAGGAAATGTATCCAGAGGTGCTCCTCCTATCATCCTTGCATCTTGCCCAATCTGCATCTGAAGTGTAAGGGAAATACAAACCATGGTTCTGTGTACCCTTGAGATACTTCAAGATTCTCTTGGCAGCCTCTAAGTGAGGTATCATTGGCTTGTGCATAAGCTGATTTAGCACACTAACTCCATATGCAATATCTATCCTTGTTAAGGTAGCATAGTGAATGGGATCAATGATGAAGTGTTGTCCTACAACTTTTTCAAAGTCCTTTTATCAATTGCTTCACAACTTGAATTTAGATTCAAGTTCTTGGCTCTCACCATAAAGTGACTCCTATGATGTAGGCAATATTCTCTCATCAGGAACATGTAGCTATGTTTTCTCCTAACTTCAACAAGTTGTTCCTTTTACAAAGATTCTTCAAGAAATTTACGTTTACCAAGGATAAATGACAAGCTATTACAAGATGTGGTTCACATGAACCAATTAGTGAAGTAAGATAACTCCATAGACTTTCTCTATAATATGTCAAATGTGAAGGCTTGGATAAATTGAACGAACATGTTATATTGGAGACAAGCTAGTATCATGGCGTTCAAAGAAGCAACACACAATTTCTTGGACATCCACTTAAGTAGAGTATAAAGGAATGGTAGAAGCAAAAAATTAATTAATAAGGATGAAGAATTTGATGAAGATTCTTGGAGTTGAGTAGGGTGTTTTCTATACCTGGCAACTAAACATGTTGTGACTAAACATATTGTGACTAAACATGTTTTTCATGTCATGACTAAACATGTTGTGATTCAATATCATTTCTTGAGGGAAAAGGTAATTCTGAAAGAAATTGAAGTCACATATACTCCTCACAAATTGGTGTTTATGAAGATTAATGTAGTCAAGCAAGAGTATGGACAAAGATAAAGAGATATTTGGTACGGATAAGGACCAATAAGAATGAAGAGAGAAATGGATAAAAAGCATGAGACATGATTGAACATATATTAATTCAGAGGATCCCAATTATTGTATTATAGTAAGGTATAGATAAGGTAATTAGTAAAGAAAGTGGATTACAATGTATTATTCATGATCCACGTACCGATTAATGGATATATAAGACAATTATGACTTCAAAAATGTAGAGGATTGATTGTCATAGATAAAATAGAAGTGTACAATGAAATCTATAGGATTAGAGCTCAGTGTATTTCACATTTCTCTTAGGATGATCATGTGGATCAAAGTTCATTTTACATAGATCTAATTCAATAGTAAACCGAGCTATGGTTAAATTTGCATGTCCTAATTCCTTTCATAGAGTGTGTATGATTCATAGGCACATTCATATGTCAACTTTCTAAAGTGCAGACTCAAAAAAGGTGCATTTTGTTGCTTAATGTTTTGCAAAGATATAAGTGATGCATGTAAATTTTGTTTTGTGTTAGGGGTAGAAATATAAGTTGAAAGATAAGGAAGATATGTCCAAAAGCATTTTGCAAACACTACAACATATGAGGGGCATACCGATGCTGCATATACCGACGGTCATAGTCAGCATTAGTATAACCCTCGAAAAATCTTAGTAAGAGATACCGACGGTCAAGTGACCGTCGGTATGACCGTTTTAAACGGATCGTCGGTGTGGCCCCAGCGAGCGTCGGTATAGGTGTTGGTATATGCGTCGGTAATTTACTGGAAACTATCGAGGTGTATACCGACGTCCATACTGGCGGAGAATTTTTAAACATACCACGAACCCGAGAGCAAAACTTCACATTTCTACGCGTGTTTGACTACTGTCGGTCTACTGTCAAACTTGCGCGCACGAACCTGCATTGTCTTGTGCACACACACACACACGGATCTCTCTCTCTAAACACACACACACTCTCTCTCGGCTTAGCTCTCACATCTTGGTAAGTACTGCGCGTACTGTTAGCATTTGTGCTTCTCTATGCTTTAGGGTTTCTAATTTCTCTTTTCGTTGATTTTGCAGAAGTTCGTTGGCATTCGTTGGCGTCGATTGTTTGGAATTCGACGAGAGACGACCTAAATTACGCTTTGACGACAACGATTCAAAGAGAGACATACTTGTAAGTGATTCTTTTATTCGCTATTGATAGAGACACAAGGGGGGAGAGAGAGAGAGAGAGAGAGAGAGAGAGAGAGAGAGAGAGAGAGAGAGAAAGAGAGAGAGAGAGAGAGAGAGAAAGAAAGAGAGAGAGAAGAGAAAGGAAGATACACATTAATTTACACATGCATACATACACACATACATGTACACACATGCATGCTTACATACACACACCTATACACACATGCATGCTTACATACACACACACATATACACATATGCATGCATACATACACACATACATAAATTTACACACATGCATACATACACACACATGCATACACACATACATACACACACATATATACACATATGCATACATACACATACACACACACATACATACACACATGCATATATACACACATATACACACATATACACACATGTATGCATACATACACACACATATACCGGCATGCATGCATACACACATATATACACACATGCATACATACACACATATACACACATGCATGTATACATACACACACATGTATATGCATGCATACACATACACACACACACACATAAATTTACACCCATGCATACATACACACACATGCATACACACATACATACACACACATATATACACACATGCATACATACACATACACACACACATACATACATACACGCATATATACTCACATATACACACATGTATGCATACATACACACACATATACCGGCATGCATGCATACACACATATATACACACATGCATACATACACACACATGTATACGCATGCATACACATACACACACATACACACACATACACATACATCCACGCATACATACACACACGTACACACACATGCACACACATGCATGCCTACATACACACACATGTATACATATGTATACATACACACACACACACATGTACACATGCATACATACAAACACATATATACACACATGCATACATACACACATATAATCCTATTTTTATTTTGAAGTTTTTGTTTTACATCAAATATATAAAAATAGGATTAGGGTTTTAGGGTTAAATATTTAAGATTAGGGTTTTAGGGTTTTAAATAGGATTAGGGTTTTAGGGTTAAATATTTAAGATTAGGGTTTTAGGGTTTTAAATAGGATTAGGGTTTTAGGGTTAAATATTTAAGATTAGGGTTTTAGGGTTTTAGGTCTAGAGATTTAAGATTAGGGTTTAGTATTTCAGATTTAAGTCTAAGTCTTTCTGATTAGGGTTTTAGGATTTGAATACGTAGATAACATATATACACAAACACACATATACATATAATACATACATACATGTAGATACACATGCATACAAAAATATACATATTTTAGATTTAAATCTTTAATGGTTTATCAATTTCGGGTTACCATGCTTGTCCTTTATGCGGACCACGACTCGAAGCACGCTATTCCAAAGCACTACGTAAAACTGTCCATGAAGGACATCATAGATATTTGCCTGATGGGCATGTTTTACGTGAAGGACAAATTGTTCGACAAGCGCAACACCAAATGAAAGCTAGTGATAACTATGGGATTCAGAAAATCTAGTTGCTGGCATGAAACGGTTGTCCATTTTTCATGAACTCCGTTATTGGAGTGAATTGATGATCAATCATTTGGTAGACCCGATGCATATTTTCAAGAATGTGGGAGAGATGCTTTGGAAAACTCTAATCGGAAAGAAAGAAAGCAAAGCACAAAGGGATGACCTAGAAGAGCGAGGTCGTATGCGAGAGTTGTGGGCAATTACTAAGCCCAACGGAACAGTATCGTTACCAAGAGCTCCTTGGGTGCTTCGCAAGATGGAAGAGCAACAAGTGAAGAAAATAATTTCAGAGTTTCGTACACCTACTGGATGCATGAGATGTCTAAAGACTGCTTTCACACGAAACGACGATCTTGCAGGACTCAAGTCTCATGATTGGCACAAGTTTTTACAGTTTGTGCTCCTTGTAGCCATAAAAGATTGTCTTTCAGAGGATGTACGAAAAACCATTTATAAAATTAGTTCTTTAGTACGATGGATATCTTCAAAAGAGATAAATAGAGATAGCATAGAGAGTGCGAAACTCAATGCTATCGAGGTTGTTTGCATGGTAGAGAAATACTTTCCCACAAGTATTCTTACTATTCAACTTCATTTACTGGTTCATGTAGTAGATGAAGTTGCAATAGCAGGAACTGTCCATAGTCGATGGATGTTCTTCTTAGAGCGCTTTATGAAGACATTAAAAGGGTTTGTTCGACAGAGAGCACGTCCAGAGGGTAGCATGGCAGAGGGATGGCTTGTACAAGAATCTCTTGTATTCATTACTGAGTTTCTACGTATATCGGATCCCGAAATGCCTCGCTTATGGAGCGATGATGAAGATGTTCGTCTTGTAGGCGATGAACCACAAGGTAAAGGATTGCAAAGAAAAATGGATGCAGCTTTCAGAGAGAAGGCAATGAAGTTTTGCATAGTTAACTCTGAGCCTATGCAAAAGTGGTTAGAAAGGTATGAACTTGCCAATGAAACTAACGCAAAGGAAAGAACTCAGTTTCGAAGAAATCGTTCCACTCGATTTTTGCCTCTTCCAGAAAATCTTCGACCTCTCCCACCTTTTCCAACGAGCAGATGGCTAGATGCAGCGATTTCACAAGCAAAGGCAGCCGGTGAAGATATCTCTGAAGAAGAAGAACTCGCAAAAGGATGTGATTGGGAGTATATCAAATACGGTGCACTATGGTCTCATGGACGACACTTTTGAATCGCACGAATCGATCAAAACCGGTCTACTTTTGATAGTGGAGTGATGGTGAATTTTTTGCAAAAAAGTAGAGCGAGTGCAAGAGATGATAATGCTCTAGAAGGCGAGTTAGATTATTGTGGTGTGATTCAAGACATTTTGAAACTATCTTTCAGAAAGTTTTTACTTTGTTTTTGACGTGAAATGGTTCAAAGTAGTCACCTCTGGAAGAAACGCAACAGTGAGACGAGATAAGAGCGGTTTGCTTCAAGTTGACTCCACAAGACTATGGACAGATGAAAGGGATACATTTGTACTTCCCGAACACTGTGAGCAAGTTGTTTTTATACCAGATTCAAAAGACCCGGAGTGGCTATTTGTTTTACAAGTCACTCCACATAGTAGACAAATTTTTGAAAATGCAGATGTAGAAGAAAGTCCATCTCTAGTGGACTCAGAGATTCATTCGATAGTTGAGGAGGAAGAGATCATTGTTCGAGAAGAAGAGGTCATTGAAGAAGAGGTCATTGTTTGAGAAGACGAAGCAATAGACGATGATCAGGAGGAAACCAGCATAGCAAGCGATTTAGAAGCCATCAATTTAGAGATAGATATTCTTGGTGCATCGGATCTTCAAGAGGATGCTAGAATAGAGAACTTTTGAATAAAAGACTTGTACGTACTAATTTTTGGTTTTTTTTTTTGTTTATTTCCTATATTATTTTTCTTATCGCATGCTAATTATTTCAGTTCTTTTATTACAGAGCACGATCGGAGACAGTCCTCCAGTCACTCCACAGTCCATGACAGAGGAGCAGTTTTTGGAGTTCATCTCTCAGGTTCCTCCTGCGTATATGGCCGCTGCATCACAGTATTGGATTGCTCGTGGTAGCACTCCTCCCGGCCTCACTCCTGTCGGCCTTACTCCTACCGGCCTCACACCCGTTGGCCTCACTCTCGCCGGTGTCACTCCCGCCGGTGTCACTCCTGCTGGTGTCACTCCTAAGGGTGGTGCTACTCTCGTAGCAGGTATGTCTCCTAGCTTTGTGACTCCACCACGACCATCTTTGCAGCCATCTCCTACTGGATCTACTAGTAGACATGTGCGTTCGACACCTCAGCGCGATACAGGGTCTGGCTTGTCTCGTAGATCGAGGTCACGCTTTGGAGGAGGAGGTTCTAGGAGTGGATCTACAGGTGGGTCTGGAGGCGGAGAAGGTGGTTGTTGTGGAGGCAGTGCGACGGACGTTGTGTCGCCCGCTTCTACTCCTAGGATGAGTACCTCAAATGTAGGTACGCCACGCAGTACACCACGCAGTACACCACGTACACCTTGGGGTGCTCATGACCATGATGACTCCAAGGTGTATAATATCCGAGATGGAGCTCCGGTGATGGATGCGGCTGGCAAAGCAATGCGTGCACGCACACGACAGCTTTGCTCCATCCAGTTTGGACACTCCATCATGCAGAAATGGAGTGAACAGGATAAAGATCGGAAGAATTATATCACACGGACAATTTACGAGGAGTTCCGACCAGCCGATGGACAGTCGATTGTCAGTTCAGAGTGGATTCTGCATACCGCACGTGAGGTCATGTCGCATTGACGATCCGAGGCTCGTGATGCATTCAGAGAAGGCTTACCAAAGCCTGTGTGGTTAGATGCTGAGGAGTGGGACATGATTGGTGATGAGCAGCAGCAAACTCTTGATCGATATCGCCAGCAGCGAAATGCCACAGCCACACGTCTAGATACGATTGGACCGTCACATTTGGGCAGCGGCGGATATGACACGATGCGTCATGAGTTTGTAAGTACCATTTCATTTATTGAATTTATTTTTGTTAAATTTCTCATATATATTTCTCTAATCTTTTTATATTTGTTTCAGGAGCTGGAAATGGGTCGTCCTCCAACACGATCCGAGGAGTCTTATGGATATAGTAATGGGTTGACTGCACTATTGCAGGACTTGGAGGGACGCAGTGCGGTAGTTTCATGGGAGCGTTTGCGATGAGGTAATTAATTTATAAACTTGGTTTTTACTTGTTTGTAATTTTCATGTGAATTTATCTCATTCCATTAATGTTCTTTGTTGCAGGACTGTTGATATGAAACTTTCTTTGTATGTGTATGGCAGTGGAAGACCAATATTTTGTATTTGATTTCCATATGGCAATACATTGCTTTGCCACATTTTGTAAAAGCGTCATATATGACCGTGGTTTGCCACACTCTTGTACATGCTGCATTATTGAAATATATAACTTCTTTTGTACATGGTTCATTGTTCATTCTGATTATCGGTCTCTTTTGTGTACAATAATACTCTATTTCATGAAATCATATTTCGGTTGTCATTAGAGTACACATCACATGTTCTCGGTTTTTTTTGGGCAGAGTGTATTAGCTCTTGTTCAGCATGTTGCTGTAGCAAAAGACAAAACATTCTGCCCAAAAAAAAATTTGCAGGTTTGGTCGTCGGTATAAGCGACGGTACTCCCAGTAGTGTCATCGGAATAACCGTCGGTACACCCAGGAGGCGATGCAGTAGAAACCAGTTACCGACGCATATACCGATATTTATACCGACGCATATACCGATGCATATACTAACGCTTTTACCGATGTCGAGACCGACGTTTATACCGACCTTTTGGTACCAACGCAGAAACCGACCTTTACACCGGCGTCGCGGCAAATAAAGCTGCGTTCATTTTCCTCGGTAAAAACCTCGGTATACCATCGATCTGTTGTAGTGAAAAAGGGGTTATACTCTAAGAGAAATTAGAGGTTGAAGTTACCTATGTCAAAGTCACCATTTTTGAACATCAGTCTGAGACGTATCTTTGATCTTATTGATTAATCAAAGTTTTAATAATTCTAATCAAATGTTTTATACCTCAAGGTTGTGCAAGTATCATAAAAAGATTCTTATGCAATTTGAATCATTAACATCAATGATGTTTGCATGTAATGAAGCTCAATCTTGAGGCAGACTATTTAAAGAAGAACAAAAATTTAGAATTAAAGAAGGAAGTACATCCTATCCTTAAACTTGAAAGGTTTTGAAGTATTAGTGTAGAGTCTCTGTACACTTCAAATAGAGGTGTTCTTAAGTCACAGTAGACGTGACATTTTAGATTTAAAAGTGTCCATCATGATTGTGGAGCTCTTGAGAAGAAAAGTTTAGCATAGTGTGTCATGATTGGAAAACTTCAAATAAGAGGAGTAATTGGTGCATGTGGCAGTATTCCCTACAGGGGCAAGCTCACGTGAAGTGAAGAAATTGCACGGTGAGGTAATATGTTTGGGAGCCCCACTATTAAAGTACCAAAGTATCAGTCTACTATAGACCTACATTTTTTATGAGAAGATGGATTATAACTGCAAATAGTAGTAAATGCCCATTCTTCATTTTGCACAAGACTTACAGAATCTAATTTGGGTGTAGAGACCTTTGCAACAACCATTTGAGCATCTTTCTTCTTTGCCTCTTTTGCACCTATTTTTGGACAACTCTTTATGACATGATCATTTCCTTTATAGTATTTGCAAAACAATTCCTGCCATTTTGTTTGCTTCTCATCTTTGTCATCCTTCTTTGATTGTGTAGGATTAGTAAAATTTTGCTTACTATTAGATGAGCTTCGTTTAACTTTTCACTTCAAAATAGCCATGAAAACTTGATTTGGACCATGCATAATGGACTTATTCTTCCTAGAGTGATCTTCTTGCAACATAAGAGAAAAAAAACTCATCAAAGTTTAAGGCATTTGGATTGCCTTTCATCATCAATCAATGAGTAGAAGCAAAAATCTGATATGAATTTGGAAGACCATTCAAAACATTCTGCACAAGTGAAGTGTTTGGCAGCACTTCATTAGTAGAAATCAATTGCTCCTTCAAATCTTTGAACTTTTCAAAAAATAGTCCATGGAATCTCCCTCATTGATGTGCTCACTCTCTAACTCTTTTTGGAGGTAAGCAACAGAAGCCTCATTCCTTTGCTAGATATCAATGCATGGACCCATGCATCTTTGCCATCCTAACAAAGTTGCTCTACACTAGGTGCAACAGGAACTACAATACAAACAAGAACCTGATGATCACCATCTTGAATGCCATCCACATCACCTTTACTAATTGTATTTGTAGTTGTAGTAGGACACTTTTTTAAACACTATACAATATTTTGTAGTCCTTTTGCAACGAATACATAACAAATCATATATGCCCATAATGGGTAATTGGTACTATCCAACTATCCTCAATATCCAACATAGGAAATACATCATTACGTTCAGCCACGACCACTCACTAGATTACCACGATGCAAATAAATGACTATGCCTCAAAAAGTTGAACAGAACTATCCTATCGAGTTTTGCTAAACTTGTACAAGACTTCGAGGTCGTTATAGTTGCAAACCAAAACCTGGATATATTTTTGGCACCAAAAGACATAATTTCTTGCACAAGCAGTTTGATAGTGTGTTTGGAGGCAAAAAAAAAAAACTTAGATCACGATTTTGACACTATAAAACAAAGTTTTTTCGAACTCCTAATCGCCTTGACTATGCTCACCAATTTTTCTGTGATTTTGAGACTATGATTGGAGAGGTCTCGAGGACACCTTAGATGAAGTGACAACCTGCTCCGATACCAATTGTTGGAGTTGGAGGTCTAGACAAGCATGCAAATAACACAAGGAAGACGAAGGAGAAGCTTGGAGCACAACAAGCAATATTGAATGTATTACCAAGAGAATGTACAAAGATAAGTAACCTATTAGGGTTATAGGCAAGCCATGGGAGAAAAACTCCTACTGAGAGGGGAGAAAGTGCCGTGGTGAAGTCGTAGAGATATTCATCTCTGCTCTCATGTCTTTGCCAAACTCTAGCCGATGAGCATAAAGGGTTCACACTTCTCAATACACGAAGACTCTGGTGGACCTAAGAAGTGAGCTTTGTCGTCAAAGATATTTCTTCAACAGCTTTTTTAGAGGAGGGCTTCAATTCACAAGTCATCGATATTGCAAGTTTGTCGAACAATTTGTGAAGACTATTGAAAGAGACCTGCCATTGAGATTGCAAGCTTCATCAAAAATATGATTGGAGGAGGGAAACCTTCGCATGATGGGGAAAGAATCTTTTGTAAGCATCAAGTCTTGTTGAGGCATCAAAGACGTAATATGAAAGGGTAGCCAAAATGAAGTTTTGAGATTTAACTTGCAATGAAGTTTGGAAACAAAATTGGAAATGGGGAGCTGGTAGTTAGAGGAAGCAAAGAATAAGCGCGCCAAGCTTGTAAAGCTAGCTTTCAATAATGGATCAATGCGTTATTCTCAGCACTTTATTCTTGTGTGTTCATATGGGATTCTCTCTACATTGGTAATAGACTTTAAAACCGATTGCAAGTCAAAGTCAATGGACTCTTGGCCAGGTGTGATGAAGACAGGTGTTTCAATCACGTTTATAATGTCCAACCGATGGGCATGCAAACACAAAGATGCCTTTTGGACTGATCAAGAAAGCAAGTAACTTTTAGGATTGCATGCAATGGTGGACGTCTAACTCTAAATTCATCTGTTGCATGGTGGCTGTTACTTTACGGCACAGCGCGGAACTCTAAAGGGGGGAGCTTTGATCATGGAAAAGGGGATTAATCGGAGGGAGCCACGCTGAACATAGAGAGGTTGTTTCTGACCGGGACAGAGGAAAAGAGAGAGAGGGGCAAGGAGCGCATCTATTCGTGGGAGGAATTTTGTGACTGTGTTGATTCTATCAGAGATATCGTGTTACTTATACTTGGAGCAAAGAGACCAATTTTTCTCCAAGAGAAGGAAAATAGATATCGCCACGATGCTACCGAGAGTCTTCCCGACGAAGGACATTTTGCAAATCGAATGGTGATTTGAGAAGCGTCAATCATTATATTGTAAATTTGTGCACGATACAAGAATAGCCGCCATCAAAGGTACGTCGTTTTAAAGTCATGGGATCCTATTAGATTAACTGCTTGTGGAAGGGAAGCTTCCTATCAGGAAGATGGCAGAAAGTGAGAGAACAGATAACAATGCACCTCTGTCGTAGTGTTGAAGGGGCTAGGAAAGAATTCGTTTGGCATCCTTTAGAGCAAGAGATGCACTAATATTGAGAATCAAAAGAGAGAGAGGGGAACGCTATTCAGGGGATAAGGCAGCAGATATAGATGAAGAAGATGGAGATTATGGAGCGACGTGGATTTATCGTTGAAACTTCAGAGATTTTCTGAGACAGAGCACTAAAGAACTGAAGAAAGGTAGTAAGAAGCTGTGGATCAGAAGCGAGATGCTGAACGGAAGTTTGTGTACGGCCTGATGATCTGACCACTCACTCGCGCATTCGTTGGTTGTTTAGTTTTCCCCATCGATCTTCATTTTCCACTAGATTTTATTCACTCCTAATATCGATTCTAACTCCATTCTAGAGAAATTTATATACCTGTGCTAGATTACTGAATGCAATAGCATTGCCATACATGGATCTTGAACCAAGATGTCTCACTTTCTCTCATGCTAAATATGGAAAGTTTTTTTTTATCAATCAATACAGAACTTCTACCATTGTAGATATATTATCACAGCGATAAGATTGACTCCGAATCAGGTTGTGGCATAATATTAAAGAACCTGAATGTTTTTTTTTTAGTAAAAGGAAGTTCCTCCTTAGCCTACTCTCCCTGTCTTGTATTAAATAAAGGAAAAGAAAAGTACAAGGGAAGGGGACTAGTGCCCATGGGACCCCCCAAGTCCCACAAAGCGGAGGAAGATCTTACAAAGTTTAGATGGCATTACAAAGAAGGTTCATCACCCTCTCATCTCCCTCATGTGGGGCCCACTTAGATTTAAGCTTGTTGTTGATTAGGAGAAGCACTTTATGATTCCTGAAAGGGGGGGATTTCTTACAGTTGGTGATTCTTTTACCAAGGAGGAACAAGGATTTCTCAATCGACCACTCTTTGGGGGAGTTTCAAAAGTTACAAGCACACCTTTCTCCCTAGATCTTCTAGAGGACCTCCCCCCTGATGGCATTCTAGAGGGTCACCGAGCAGCCAATCGCTTCTCCCTGTAGAGCTTGTTTCCAGCTGATATTCCTTTGAAGTCTAATTCTCTTTCCGACAATCTGTTAGAGTCTATTGGAGTTGGGACAAGTAAAGAAGATGTGACCAACATCCTCAATGCATCGGTAACAACGCATCAACTAGGGACATGCCCTGTAAATTTTGCTACCCTTTAGGTTGGTCAAGATTCCCGGATGAAGAATTTTCCGTAAAAGGATCAATTTTTTGTTTTCTATGAGAGGGTACCATATAGCCATGAACTTCATTTCCCACCACAGTCATGTCCATGATAAATACCACTTCTTGTTGAGGTTGATCTGATAGTCAGTGTTTCCTTTGATATTCGGGATGTCGATTAGGCGATTGCCATTATGCCATTTGAGACCTAGCGAGCATGGCAAATCATGTCCCATGATAAGACGGACTTTAGAACTGTCCCAAGCAAGACGTTTGCTTTGTAAAATGTTCCATTCTTTTTAAATAATGTTGAAGGTAGGGTCGATATCCTCAAAGTTGACCCATTGGTTGGTGCCTTGATTCCAAAGATGTTTCCATTCTTTGAATCCCTTGCTCCAGAGCCTTTTCAATGCTTTGAATGTTTCAAGATTCCACATTCTTGATGCCATGGATCGAAAACCAAATAAAGTCATTTTGTCTAATACCGGTTGCCCACTTCGAGTCTTTACTAATTCTTATAAAGCTTTTGACTTTATTGCACCTCTTCCATAGGGAGCACACAAGGTTCGAGCCTTTCAAGAAAATTGAGATCGGGGAAAACAAAAGGGTCGAAATGCCAAGATTCTTCCAATTCACGAATCCCACCAAAGTCAATGCATTCTTGTTTCTGAAGATCACTTTGGCCTACGAAGTCTCGCCATTGTACCACACCTTAATCATCCACTTTGCCACCACTTTGGTAGCCATGCAAACCATGTCGACAATACCAAGTCCCCCACTCTCCCTTTGGCTAATGCAGATGGACCATTTGATTTTATGAACCCCCCTCTTATTGTGGTTGCCTGTCCAAATGAAATTTCTGCAAATACTTTTCAATTTGGACAACTCTTGCTCTTTCGCTCTCCAACAAGAGAGAAAGTAAATGGTTGAAGAAATAAGAAACATGTTAATAACCATTGCACCAACCGCCAGATTCATTTGCATACCTCTCCAATAGTTCAATTTGCTTTCGAGTTTGGCCAAGACTTAGTTCCATCGAGATATCAAAGCCCAAGGGAATCCTAAGAATCCACAAGACTTCACTTGGGGGAATGTATTGGCAGCCCTATTCAAAGAGGTGGTTAGGTTGGATCCCAATAATAGCTCTGAAAGTGTCCTTTGAGTGGTTAATTTTGGATGTAGGGGCTTCACAAAAAGTGTGGAGGCACCTCCAAAACATCTCTAGACTAGAATAATCATTGTGGACAAATGCATTCATATCATCGGCAAAAAGTTTCATGGTGATCTGGCCATGGTTATGGGGCAACAAGAGGCCTTTGATATTACCAACATCCACCTGTTGTTCCACTAGTCCACTAAGCCCTTCCAATGGCAATGGCAAAGAGAAGGGCAACCAATGGGCACCCTTGTCTGATCGAATATTTTAATTTGATAACCTTTGAAAGTTGGCCATTCACGTTAATTTGTGTTGATGCATTTCCCAATAGTGTTGGGATCATCTTGCTAAATTTTTGGCTGCAACCAAGATCTTTAAGTGATTGCAAAATATAGTCCCATTCCAATCTGTCATAAGCTTTATCAAAGTCGATCTTGAGAAAAACCACATCTTGTCTTGACTCATCCGCAAAGTCAAGACCTTCTCAAATATCAATTATGGCTTCCAAAGTCGATGCAAAGTTACAAGCACACCTTTCTCCCTAGATCTTCTAGAGGACCTCCCCCCTGAAGCTACAAGCTTTATCAAAGTCAATCCAAAGTTACAAGCACACCTTTCTCCCTAGATCTTCTAGAGGACCTCCCCCCTGATGGCATTCTAGAGGGTCACCGAGCAGCCAATCGCTTCTCCCTGAGAGAGCTTGTTTCCAGCTGATATTCCTTTGATGTCTAATTCTCTTTCCGACAATCTGTTAGAGTCTATTGGAGTTGGGACAAGTAAAGAAGATGTGACCAACATCCTCAATGCATCGGTAACAACGCTTCAACTAGGGACATGCCCTGCAAATTTTGCTACCCTTTAGGTTGGTCGAGATTCCCGGATGAAGAATTTTCCGTAAAAGGACAAATTTTTTGTTTTCTATGAGAGGGTACCATATAGCCATGAACTTCATTTCCCACCACAGTCATGTCCATGATAAATACCACTTCTTGTTGAGGTTGATCTGATAGTCAGTATTTCCTTTGATATTCGGGATGTCAATTAGGCGATTGCCATTATGCCATCTGAGACCTAGCGAGCATGGCAAATCATGTCCCATGATAAGATGGACTTTAGAACTGTCCCAAGCAAGACGTTTGCTTTGTAAAATGTTCCATTCTTTATAAATAATGTTGAAGGTAGGGTCGATATCCTCAAAGTTGACCCATTGGTTGGTGCCTTGATTCCAAAGATGTTTCCATTCTTTGAATCCCTTGCTCCAGAGCCTTTTCACTGCTTTGAATGTTCCAAGATTCCACATTCTTGATGCCATGGATCGAAAACCAAATAGAGTCATTTTGTCTAATACCGGTTGCCCACTTCGAGTCTTTACTAATTCTTATAAAGCTTTTGACTTTATTGCACCTCTTCCATAGGGAGCACACAAGGTTCGAGCCTTTCAAGAAAATTGAGATCGGGGAAAACAAAAGGGTCAAAATGCCAAGATTCTTCCCATTCACGAATCCCACCAAAGTCAATGCATTCTTGTTTCTGAAGATCACTTTGGCCTACGAAGTCTCGCCATTGTACCACACCTTAATCATCCACTTTGCTACCAATTTGGTAGCCATGCAAACCATGTCGACAATACCAAGTCCCCCACTGTCCCTTTGGCTAATGCAGATGGACCATTTGATTTTATGAACCCCCCTCTTATTGTGGTTGCCTGTCCAAATGAAATTTCTGCAAATACTTTCCAATTTGGACAACTCTTGCTCTTTCGCTCTCCAACAAGAGAGAAAGTAAATGGTTGAAGAAATAAGAAACATGTTAATAACCATTGCACCAACCACCAGATTCATTTGCATACCTCTCCAATAGTTCAATTTGCTTTCGGGTTTGGCCAGGACTTAGTTCCATCGAGATATCAAAGCCCAAGGGAATCCTAAGAATCCACAAGACTTCACTTGGGGGAATGTATTGGCAGCCCTATTCAAAGAGGTGGTTAGGTTGGATCCCAATAATAGCTCTGAAAGTGTCCTTTAAGTGGTTGATTTTGGATGCAGGGGCTTCACAAAAAGTGTGGAGGCACCTCCAAAACATCTCTAGACTAGAATAATCATTGTGGACAAATGCATTCATATCATCGGCAAAAAGTTTCATGGTGATCTGGCCATGGTTATGGGGCAACAAGAGGCCTTTGATATTACCAACTTCCACCTGTTGTTCCACTAGTCCACTAAGCCCTTCCAATGGCAATGGCAAAGAGAAGGGCAACCAATGAGCACCCTTGTCTGATCGAATATTTTAATTTGATAACCTTTGAAAGTTGGCCATTCACATTAATTTGTGTTGATGCATTTCCCAATAGTGTTGGGATCATCTTGCTAAATTTTTGGCTGCAACCAAGATCTTTAAGTGATTGCAAAATATAGTCCCATTCCAATCTGTCATAAGCTTTATCAAAGTCGATCTTGAGAAAAACCACATCTTGTCTTGACTCATCCGCAAAGTCAAGACCTTCCCAATTATCAATTATGGCTTCCAAAATGCTACCTTTGATGAAACCCTTTTGGTCCTCTCTTAATCAAGGTCTTGAATGGCTAGAAATTCTATTGGCTATGACTTTAGGAATGATCTTATAACCCATTTGAAGCATCATGATTGGACGCCAATTCTCAATTTTGTTCTTTTCCCCTTTTTTGTGGATTAATATGATGACGCCGTTGTTGAGACAAATCGGAAGCATGCCGAACTTGAGTGCCTCTTTCTAGACCAAGCAAAGAGGGGTGGCCAAAACCATCTTGAAGTACTTAAAGAACTCATTAGTGAGGCCATCTGACCCTGGGCTTTTCCCACTAGGAAGGGCATCAATGACTGCAATGATTTCTTCTTCAAAGATGGGGGCGTCAAGCAACGATCGAAGGTTGTGTGGGATCCTATGGGAGGATACCCTAGAGATGGCCACAATGCAGTCTCGTCTATGAAGGGAGAGGGGAGTCGAAGTCCCCAAGAGTCCCATAAAATGATCTTTAATAATATTCTTCTTTCGAATTGCAAATTGCACCATTTGATTCTAGCAATAGGGGGATCGATTCCCGGTTTTGTTTCGTTGTAAGTATGCTCCACATCTAAAGAACCTGAATGTTACGTAGCTCAAATCAAGCGGATGTAATCACATACTAAATGGAACACTAACCGGGGAGTCGGGACGTGTATTGCATCTTGAGTTTTTTTTTTTTTTTGGTGAACTACTAATCAAATATTTGTTAATTCACATATTTTTTAATCTCCATTTTATCCTTTAGACTATGATCTATCCATGTAATCTCTCTATTGATAGTTTCTACAGAGACATTTTGTTTGTCACAGGATATGAATGAGCTGTTCGTTGAGGCAATACACTGACTAGAATGGACAGGGTTCGAATCTTTAATGTTACAGGAATTATGAAGTGCTGCACATTAGCAACCTTCGCTTTTACACACTTATGACTTCTATTAAATGTATGGTGAATTCTTGTTTTCTCCAATGCACATGAGAATACGATAAAGTTTTACTATTGATCCGGATTACCTCTTTGACTTGCAAATGAAAACAATACTTCTATTCTGTTTCGATTGCAATTAATGTGCCTACATACCTTTTTCTTGATTGAACTTCATCCAATATGAATGAGTTCATCCAATATGAGTGAGATGATATGTTCCTTGAAAACCATGATGTGTGACCGTGCATGTCGATGAATTGTTTTCCTATAATTTTTGATGAGTTGATCCTTTTTCTAATTTGCAAATTGAACTAATCACATTCCTTGAGTTTTTGTCAATTGAGGCTCCATCAATTGAGCTTTTTGTAAACACATTGGGTGTGCCAATTCATTTGAGGAAAGGCAGTTGACTTGATCCATCAACTGAGCCCTTCACATGGACAGTTGTCCTAGTGTGCTCTTACATATAACCATGGAAATATATCAACGAAATATATCAACAATAATGTATATTGATATTCCACATGCGATACAAGGAAGTTCTAGATGACTACTGTCATTTGAAGTGAGTACAATGTATGCTCTTGACTTCATCTCAAAGCTCTCAAGAAAGGTCTGTCTATCCCGTGACTAGACGGTGGTCTATTTATGCATAATTTTGAATTTGAGTGTGGTGAGCATTCCATCGAAACGTGATTCTAAAACTTAGGAGTGATTTGAATTTGAACTCCAAGCTCAGACGTGCATTTTGGCTCCCTTCATCCACAAGATTCCTCCTACTTTTAGCTTTAAAATTTGATGATGATCAGTCCAAGGTTTTAACCTTTAAACTTTACAAACATAGGTTCACATGAATACATCTATGTGAGGTTACTAATGTGAGTAATCCAACAACATAAGAAAAATTGTTAGGCTTTCTTCTTGAACAGACAGAAATGCAACATTCCTCCTCCACAAAATATGGTTGGGCTAGAGCTTCTCATAAATTGTAGCTTGTTCATAATGATCTCTATGGTCCTATGCACACACATTCTTTTTGTAACTTTAGTTTTTGACTTTTTTTATGATTTCTCTAGGCATGCATGGGCATTGTCATCAAGGGGCTGAGTTGGGAAAATCAATTCCAACTGCCGGTGTTCCAATGACGGTGCATGCACGATGCTTCAAGAAACTCAAGTGATGGAATGGAGACTCAAAGACTTTAGAAACTCAATGAAAATTGATCAGATCAGTTATACAATTCATCATCATCAGTTAAGTGAGATATGGAAATAAGTGGAGAGAGAATTGGAAGAAAAAATATAGGGGAACATTGGAAAGAAATTCATAATTAGTGTTTATACAACTATAACGAAAATAATGGAAAAAAGCATGTTACTAGGTCATAATGATACTTCATAATATTCCGCAATTCTCAAGCATGTGTGTAGAACCACCATCATCACCATAGATGTGTGGAGTCTCCTCTTCATAAAGTTGAGCCTCTATGTCATTCTTTTAAGTCCTTCATGTTCTTCAATCTTCAGTGATATTCACCTTGCCGTTCATCTCCTCAAAAACTCCAACGCAAGACAACTCCTCCTTGAGTGATGCCTCTATGAGTGATTACTTGAATTGATCAAGTGCTTCCTCTTGAGATGATCTTCAATGCTCCTCAAGTGTTGAGCGCTAGCCTCCTTTCTCCACCAATGTGGGATAATAATCCGTGAGCGATCCTTGGTAAGATCTTGAGAAGATCTCTTTGAGTTGATAAGTGATCACGTCAATTGATCAAGTGGTTCCTCTTAAGATGATCTTTAATGCTCCTCAGCTCTTGAATGCAAGCTTCCTTTGTCCTCTAACGTTAGATAATAATCCTTGAGTTGTCTTCAAGATTGATGATTGCTTGTGTTCCTCAAAAGTGAGTATGACCTCTCTTTATATAGATTGTATATCTCTGTAAAAAGCTTACGATACGAAAAGAAATTTCAGAAAAAAAATAATTCTATAATAAAGCATAGCGATCACATTATTCACGAAAAAGTTTTGCCGCCGTCGCCAAAATCTGCAAAAACGCCAACGAGCTTCCGATTATTACGTATGCATAGTCGTTATGCTTGTTTACGTTTTGTTTTCCTTTGTTTTAATTGTTATATATTATTTTATTAATTTAATGTTTTAATTCTTTTCATTCATAATATATGGTTTCACACTATGTAGGTTCAGGTTCATATAGAGAAGGATTTCATCCAAAATAATGTGTACACACATAGATTGTACAAATATGAGAAATGATAACTCCACCATAGTTTTTTGATCTATAAGGGAAATACCCCCTCTTGTTCATGGCCATCAGGGTGTAGATGCTTGTTCGAATTTATATGGTTATGAACTATTATTCATCATCGAAATGAGGAGAATCGAGTTTTGAAACCCTATTGTATTTCTATTGATTCTCAAAGGGTAATGGAGAGAATCTCTTCATCCACTTAAAGCAAAATGTGAAGTGCTTATGTGCTTGAAACAATTCTTGGTTATGGTTGCGAATTCAGTAGCCTCTAAATTGGACACGCACCTTTTTTATCGAGAGGGGGGGATACAACTCTATTGATTTTAATCATAGGCTAAAGGCGTTTTTTGTTAGCTATGATGTTTTTGTGGAAGATTAAATTCAGCCATTACTTTGAATCCCCAAGAGCCTTTAGTAAGCTTTAAAGATGTGTATAATAGCTCAGAGCCACTTTATAGAGGTGCACAACCAAGTGCTACTCCAAATGAGGAGATTTCTCTATTGATATATTTCAGTAGTGATGTGTATGAACACACTCAGGCCATTGGGGTACTTTTTTCCCTCTTTAGGAGGTTTTCCCCCTTCTTGTATATATGCCTATAACCCTTATGGGTCACTTATCTTTGTGTATTATTTTGGTAATACATTCAGTATTGTGTGTTGTGCTCCAAGCTTCTTCTTCTTCCTTGTGTTGATTGCATTCTTCCATAGACCTCAAACTTCAACAATTTCTATATGAGTGGGTTGCTGCATTATCTAGGGCATCATCAACACCCTTCTAGTCTCAATCACAGGATTGCATGAAAATTGGTAAGCATACTCATGACCATTAGCATTTCAAAACACGTTTGCTTTGTCGTGTTGAAATTGCAATCTAAGCTCATCTCGGCCTTCGAATGCACTATCATACTACGTATGCAAGTAATTATATCATTTTGTACCAAACATATATATTGGTTTTGGTTTGCCTCTACAAGCACCTCAAAGTGTGCTAAGGTCTAGTAGAGCTCAACATGGTGGTTTTATTAAACTTTTTGAGATGTATTTATTTTTCTGCATCAAGATATTTTAGTGATTGGCCATGGCTAAAAGCAATGATGTATTTGGTATGTTGGATTTTGTGGATAGATTGGATGGTACTAATTACCCATTATGGACATATATGATGCTTCATGTATTGGTTGCAATAGGACAGTGGAATATTGTGCAGTCTTGAAAAACATTGTATCACACCTGCAAATACAATTATCAAAGGTGACACAGATGGTGTTCAAGTTGATGATCTTCAAATTCATGTTCCTACCGTAGTTCCAACTCCAACTACTATAAGCAACTTTGTTGGGATGGGAGAGATGCTTTAGCATATGCATTAATAACTTTATCTATCAAATGAGTCATTATTCCTCATATTTGCTCTTGCAAAATACCAAAGGATGCTTGGGAAAAACTAACCACTTTATACTAGGCTAGAAATGAGCCTTGTGTTACTTACCTCCAAGAACAGTTGGAGAGTGCAGACATGAATGAAGAAGATTCCATGGATAAATTCTTTGATAAAGATCAAAGATTTCAAGGAGTAGTTGATTTCTGTTGAAGAAATCTTACCTCATAGTTCACTTGGGCATATTGTTCTTAATGGTCCTCTAGATTGATATCAAAGTCTAACTCTACCCTTTGGTTGATGATGAAAGGCAATCAAAATGCCTTAAAATTCAAGGAGTTAGTCTTTTTTCTGTTATAGGAAGATAAGTGTAGACAAAAGAGATCGATCATGCATGTTGCAGGTCAAGCTTTCTTAGCTATTTAGAAGGGCAATGCAAAATGGAGGTCATCTACTAGCAAGCACAAATCTGCTAATGGTACATACTCAAAGAAAGAAGACAAAGATGAGAAGAAATAAGAAAAGCAAAAAAATTTTTGCAAGTATTATAAGGAAAACAATCATGTACTAAAGACTTCTGGAAAAATTGCTTCAAAAGAGGCAAAGAAGAAACATGCTAGAATGGTGGTTGTAGAGACCTTTACACCTAAAATTGAGTCTACTGATCTTGTATAGATTGAGGAATGGGTGTTTACTAATATTTTTTATTTTGACCTATCTTCGCATGAGCAATGCATGTCTACAATAGATTCAAATATTTGGTACTCTGATAGTGGGGAAACCAAACATATTACCTCATAGTGCATATTCTTCATTTCACATCAGCATCCTCCTAGAAGGAATATTGTCACATGCACCAACAACTCCTTTCATGTCCTACATTTGAGTGAAAAAATCAATCACACTTTTCTTGGGCATCTTTTTGAGTGTTGTAAACTCTATGCACTGTTGATTCTTGTTGGCATTGGTGCTAATTTATCAGAAGAATGCTTCTAGAGCATTCAATGTCTCTTGCAATTTCTTTTAATTTCTAATGTGAGTAAGTAAACAATCGAAGATATATTTGGGAATGAATGACCTTACAAAATCGTCCTTTGAGCACCATGCATTTAACCTTTCAGGATACTCTTGTGTTGGTTGGCGCTTGCTTCTAAGAATGGGCATCATCTCATCTCGAGATATGTAACCAAGGGATAGAAACCTCCAAAAGAGGGAAAAGAGTGCCTCACTGCTCCTAGTGTGTTCACAAACATCACTACCAAAATATATCAACAAATACCCCTTGTGATTGATGTCGTGAACAAAAAGCTGATATTCATGTATAAAGAAGTGCCAAGCTATGCTGTAGCAATCCAAAAAAGGGAAGTAAGACCAAAGTTTTGTGGAACGCTTTAAACTTCTCCCTAGGTGTAGCCTTTGTGAAAAGGTCTACAAAGTTATCTTGGGTGGGAACATATGTGAAGTTGATTTCTCCAATAGAGAACCTCTGATTGACATAATTAAAGGTCACCTCAATGTGCTTAGTGTGAGCATGGAACACATGGTTCCTCCCAAGTGCTAATGCGCTTTGACTGTAAGTAAAGATGGTGGTGACAGAAGACTAACCAACACCCAAATCAAGCATAAGGTGTCTGAGCCACACACACACACAAGATTCATTGTGAGATCTACCCTATACTCAGCCACACAACAAGAAGTGGCCACATTAGGCTACTTCTTGTGAAACCAAGGTATGAATGAGCTACCAAGCATGAAGCAAAAACCATTGGTGGACACATAAGTTTCATAGAGACTATCCTAGTTAAGGTGATAAAAGGCATGCAAATATGGTGCTAGGGATCCCCTCTTGGGATAAAGTAATGCAATTAGTAGGGCACCACTGAAGTAGAAAAAGATGTAATTAACCACCCACCAATGCTTGAAACCTGGGCAATGTATAAACCTGCTCATCTATGAGATAGTAGACTAAATATCTTGCTGAGTAATACATAAGTAAATCAAGCATCCAATAGCCTATTGATAGAGAACAACATCAAATCATCTCCAACATCATGAAGATTAAACCCTTAACCTATTTCCATAGGATTGAGAATAGGATTGCAATCTTGAAGGAGAAAATGTTGTAATAATGTGTCAATATAATTTGTTCGACAAAAATCTATTCCACCATAAAGTACCGTAAATTGGATGGCAAAATAATCATGAAAATTCCCCTAATTTGACATCTTAAATGAGGCATGCAAATCAATCTTTAAATAAACAATATGATTCTCATTAGGACCAGTGAGAACAATATAGACAACAATGATCAATAGGACATTATTTGCATGCTTAACATATAACACGGAGTCACAACAAAGGAGAACAAAGACATGTTCTCTATTCCTTTTTACCTAAAGACCATGATATCAAGCAATAAAGTGGTCATTTCACAATATCTAGAAAGAATCACTTGTCATTCCTTGTAAATATTGAGTAGAAGCTTGATCCTATAACCCAAGTAGTTAAGATAGATATGTTAAAATGCTTGGTGCCATGAAAACTAGCTGTTCAGCATGATCAAGAATCCGACATCATGACCTTTGACATAAGAGATTAGAGTTAAAGGTACAAGTAAGAATTGGCAAAAATTCTTTATCACATCTTGAACCTCAACAAGCACAGATTATAGGTGATTAAAGGCTGCTCGAAAATTGTAGTACATGTGTTGCAAAAGTCAGAAACCTTTTTAACAAGGCAATTAAGATGATCCCTTTGTATAGTTAAGATCATCATTGAGTGTTGGGCCATATTCATAGGATATGAAATGGCTATAAAAAAAGCATTCCCAAGAGAAGATTATCATTATTTTTCTAGTAAAATGATGTTTACATTTCATGTATGTTTTACAAGAATACTAAGACTCTACAAGAATAATAATTTCATGCATAATGGGATCCTCTGGAACCCTAGAACACATCTCCTGCCTCTCTTGCTCCAAGATTGGCTCTTCAAGGTCAGCGATGTCTCCCGGTTCATCTACAAGTGGGGGAACATGCTCCCTTGAAGTTGGTTGGAATCTGTTTGTGTCTACAATGTGCTTCCTTCCAACCTCTTGGTCTTCATCTGGGCATTCATTCAACCCATTGATTCTCATTCTAATGAAGCTCACTTGAGCATCATCCTTCTCCATAGCTATGTAGTGCTTGAACATCTTTAAGGAGCAAGCAAGAGTCGTTCCTGAAACAGAAGAAAACCACTTAGAGGCCAATGAACATCAAAGCTAATGAGAAATGTTACAATTGAAATTACTTGTGCCCGAAAAAAGGTCTAGGACCCAGTCATCATCATTGGACAATAGTTGAATCAATCTCATTATTAGCTTTTGTGGCTTCTGATAGGGGTTAACCAATGTCCTATCCCCAGCTACATGACGAAGTTTCTTGGAAAAGGCTGGGAACATGAGCACATTGGAGATCCCATTCTCATTGCAATGCTCCCTCAATCTCCTTTTGCTTACTTCATCATAATAGCCAACTGTAGTGCATTCAGATGAGCTCACAAACCTATGCAAAGGAGTATGATTCACGTTTGTCTTCTCCCTGCCAACAAGAACTATAAGTGAGAGAGAGCATCATTATAGTCATGGAGATAGAAAGAAGATCACTTACCATGTGAGGCACTCCACAGCATGACATCTTGACTTCAGAGTAGTTGAAACAAAGAAAGACTAGTCTCTGCTATGGAAAATTACTATCCTCCAAAGAGGAGACATAGTCAACTCTGCAAAATTAGTGACCATCTTCCGAATCTGAGGGTGTTTGAAAGGCTCGTCGTCATTCACTCATCCCAATATTCTAAATCCATAGGGTATGTTTGCTATAAGAAGGGATAACTGCTTTCTAGGTACAATAGTACAAATATTATTTACATCACTATGGAATACATTGTAATATATAGGCCTAAGTGGTTCTTGGGGATTGGAGAAACATTTTAGATAAGGTTCATCATCAAAATCTATCTCCTTGGCTTTTAGTCTGGATTTCTCACACCTTGCTCTTTGAATGTGAGGCACGAATGGAGGGGGGCAATCATCTAGTACCTCTGCAGACTTACTTTTCCTTGGTTTCTGTAGAAACAAGTGGAAAGACAATTAAATGAGCTCTTTGATAAACAAGTGGAAACATGATGAATCAATGCTTGGCATCGATTTCTTGTCTTGGTCAATGCCAAGCATCGACTTTCTACTGAAAGTCCATGCCTGGCATCGATCTCTCGCATGAGTCGATGCGTGGCATCGACTTATGCCACCAGGTCGATGCCAAGCATCAACTTTCGATACTAAATCGATGCCAAGCATCGACATTTAGCACTAAGTCGATGCTAGGCATCGAGTTGCTACTAAAAGTCGATGCTTGGCATCGAATTAATGGTAGCTTGAATCTAGGCAACGAGTCTGATAGCAAACTAGGCATCCTCTCTCAAAAAAGAACCTACCCAATCACGAAACAGGATAAAATACTCTGATAAAGCTTTGTATGATGAGGTGGTTGGATAGTCTGTTTGGAACTCTGTCCAAGAAAAGCAACCCAGCCTCTTCATCATCACCTCCTGAATCTTCATGTATAATTTATGACTACACTCACAAAAATGAAAGGGAGACTAGGTTAGACCAGAAACATGGGAGGAGGGAAAATGGATCTGAGAATAACATACATACTTATTGAACTCAGTCACCATCTCCTCCAGGCTTAACTCCTTGGAGGTTACCCTTGACAAAGTTGATATAATCAACCTATCATCTTTGATTCCTTGAAGGGCTCTCCATGGTGTCAGCTTCATGTCCTTAGGGGCCTCTTCAATAGAAAGGTCAACTTTCCTTCCCTTTCCCTTCAAATCCACCTAAGGGTCTGGCGTCGACTTCCGTTGCTTCTGGCCCTTGACCTCCTTGTTCTCCCACATTGTGAAAATCTTATCCTGCAGATCCCAAATCTCACTTGTTGTGAATGCAAACTGAAACCATGGATCATATTTTCTCAAAGCATCAGACTTTCTATTTTTATCCAGTGCAATGCCAACCTAAATAAGGAATTCCTTTCGTAGATTGGGATGTATTCTGCCATCATCCTTCAGGAGACAATCTTCATATTCATGGTGGAAGAACCGAGCTCTCTCTATGGAGGACATCTTTTGCCTATAGTCATTATCATTGTTGTGATCCCAAGCAAGAAGCTTGGCTTCCTTAGTTGTAAGACCAGCATAGATTTTGCACTCTTCATACCTAAATAAGAATGTGGTGGGGTGCTCCTTCACTAGCTGTTTGCGGGCCTCTCCAGAGTGTGAACCACCAATCGCATAATATGTATAATCTTCAAACAGGCCCTCATTGAAGTCCTCCACAAAGCTGCACTCATTCGGATCCACCATGATAAGGAATGGCACAATAGTAGCGTGAGGATTTATCTTCATTTTCTTCTCAAGGTTCTTTACGTGCAAATTATGTGGCTCCCTTATCTCAAGGGGCCTCCTCTGTGTGACTGGATCAATTGGTGGCCTATGGATGATATTGATTGGTAGGTCGAACAACTGCCCTTTCTTCACAAGTTTTCTTCCACCTATGTCCTCCCTCATCTTGTTTTGCTCAGTACCAAGAATACCCGAAGCAAGCTCCCAACCAGGTGCAACAATAATATCCTTAGAGCTAGAGCTTGACTCAGAAGACTCCTCATCAGCCATTCTCTTCTTTTTCTTCAATAGCTTCTTCTGAACGCACTGCTTACCCTTTGCCTTTACAAGGGTTGTCATCTTCTGTTGTGTTGGCATAATGTTGCCTTGGATGCATGACATCAAGTCTCTAATTAGATTCATTCAGTCCTTGCATATCTCTGCAAGCCTCTCTGGCACACAACACTCAGGGCACAAGAAATCCAACTTGCATATTACATTTCTGAACCCCTTCGATGTCTCTACCAGGAGAAGGAGTTTGTGAGAATCCTCATCTTCATAGTCCAGCTTGAACACAAGGCCATACTGAAAACCCTGTGTTGTCGTGATCTTGCCTCTCCCATACGCCCCTGCAAACACAAGAAGGACTGCATTCTTTTCTTCAACATATTGAAGGCACCACTCCAGGTTTGTCATGTCCTAGAGTGGACGATCTTTCCTTAAGACCTCTATGTCCTTCGACCTCTCCTTCCTAGTTGCATCATGCTCAGCTATTTTGATGCTACTTTGTCCACCAAATGACATGCCAATTGGATTGCTGGCCTTCTCAGAGGATAAGGATGCAATGTTTTTCTTGGATTTTGTTTGGTGACCAGTGTCTCTCTCACAATGCTGATCCACAAAGCTCAATGTGACTTTGACCTTCTTGACAGACCTATCACCTTTTAACTCAGCATCCCTGAAATGGCCTTAAAATCATTAGCTCTTACACTAATGTGTTTTTCAAGCTGAAGTGTCGATGCCAGGCATCGACTGTAGGGTGCAATATTGATGCCACGCATCGAATTGCACCCTATAGTCGATGCGTGGCATTGACTTGAAGGTGCAAGTCGATGCCAGGCATCGACTTTGTATGCAAGTCGCCAGGCATCGAATTGCACACAAAGTCGATGTTTGACATCGACTTGCAGGCTTAAGTTGATCCCTGGCATGGACTCACACCCTAAAGTCGATGTCTAGCATCGAATTAACCCTCAAGTCAATGCCTGCCATCAACTTACACCCTTAAGTCGATGCCTTGCATCGACTTGCACCTAAAAGTCGATGCCTGGGATCAACTTTCAGGCCACATTCAATGTCAGGCATCGACCTTCCAAATCGATGCGTGACATCGACTTTGGGGTGAAAGTCGATGCTAGGCATCGACTAGAGGGTGGAAGTCGATGCCAGGCATCGACTTTTAGGTGCAGGTCCATGCCAAGCATCGAGTTGTTGAGGGTGTACGTCAATGCCAGACATCGACTTGAGGGTGTAAGTCGATGTCAGGCATGGAATTGAGAGTGCAAGTCGATGCGAGGCATTGACTTTGCACCCTAAAGTCCATGTCTGGCATCGACTTGCACCTAAAAGTCGATGCGTGGCATCGACTTACACCCTCAAGTCGATGCCTACCATCGACTTGCACCCTCATTGGATCCAGACTTCATGAGCTTAGAAAAATAAAAGCGCTAAAGACATACTATTTCCTAAAACATAAAAAGGAATCTTTTGGGAATCTTTTATGTGGTGTCATTTTGTCTACCTCTAGGTACTCTTGCCAACATTCTTCTTCTCCATCAGAGTTGCCTTGCTGGTTTGCTAAGCTTTGTGCGCCTTTGCTATCTATGCTCTATTGCTCTCTCTTGCTCGCGGATTTTGAAAATGAGATTGACCTCCTCCTCTGCTATTTATAGACACTTGGGTTACTTGAACCAGAGACTAAGTGGATCTAATTGAATGAATCTAGTTTTTAATTAGATCACTCAACTGATCTAACCAGGCTCCATCACTTCATCATTTTAATCCTTTTTCAAGATCTAGTAGATCAACTCTCATTTCCCAACCCATTAAATGAGATCCATGTGGTAATTTCCCATTTACTTCCAGGATAGTTGCATTTCTCCATTATTCTTGTATCAAAAAGATGAGAGAAAAGCACAGTTGCCACCAAAAACATAATAATTGCAGGACTCCTTTTGTTGTGATGTTAATAAACCCTCCAAATTAACATAGCTCATACATATTCATATGAAATGTTGACTTATCTTCCATGTTCACATATTCATTTGAAATGTTCACATATGAAATGTTCATATATGCCATCTGATGAATTCCCATCCCATTCACAAATTTGAAGACACCTGCATACAGCCTAATGACATCGTGACATTTTTTACTTTTCTTTCTTTGGTTGTTGTTCACTGATGTTTTACTAGATGCCCTTTATTGTATTGTAGAAAGGACATCTACACATTGGCTAAAGCATACTTTAACATGTCTTTCGATGACACTTTGATCAATTCTGGACATTGATATATGAACTTCTTGGATGATATCTACATATTGATATATAAAATTCTAAATATCATCATGCTCATCAAATTTTGAGATTTCTATGCTTGAAAAAGTCAAAATGCAGTCAATTTGAAGCTTAGAGTAATTCAGATACTTGAATATACCCTTTTTTCCTTGAAGCCAAACACGTAAAAGTCACTGTTTTGTCAAAAGCTTTGTGTGCTCTTTCCTGCCAATCTTATGAGCATCAACAAACACATTACTTGATGTGGATGTGTGTATCTCATCTTTCAAAAGTGAATCAAATCTTTGGTTACCTTATTAGTTTGAAAACATCAATCATGTATATTTGAGTAATTAAGTACTTTAATGTTACGCTTTAAGTACCTTAATCTAATTTGATGTTTAATGCACTTTAATGCACTTTAATGAACTTTTGATATCATATCTACTTGATCTGACATTTTGACTTGATCTCCGACTTCTACCCATTTAAAAAGGTAATTCATCTTTAGTCTTCTTTGAAGTGAGTGAAGATGAGCTCAATCTTTTGAGTGGATGCTTGGGCATCAGCTTCCTCTGCTCATATTGATATAGTTTTGAATTCATTGTTCTTAGTTGACCCTTTCCTCATAAGTGATGATCTCCAAGGTTTAGAATGTGGTGATGATTCTATGTTTTCTATTGAGTCATTTAAGTTATCCAATTCATAGTGCAGTGCTACTGAACCAAATGCACCGCTTGATCTCCCATCTGATCCAGCCATTGAACTACAGTCTTTGGATATTTATGCATGCTTATTGATAAATAGGTATTTCAAAAGGTTACAGTAAATTTCCTCCTGGTTGGGCACACTCATGATCACATTGATCAAATGTTCAGTACGTTATCTAAGAAGTTGGCACGTAACAATGATTTTACTCTTCTGAATTTATCTGAGCTAATTTCAGAAGCATATACTCCAAAACCAGAAGTTCATCACCTCACACAGATTTATAACTTTAAGCACTTTTGCTCAATGGGCCTTGATAACAGTGCTAAGGTTTTGCCTCCATTGCACAATATTAGTTTCAACCATGTATTCTTGATGAGGAGGGTTGATGAAATAACCCTTTTATTTTCAAAGCAGTATTCATCTTCTCTTGGGTGGGAGCCTAAAAAGGGACGTAGATTCTGATTGCAGGTGCCTAATTTGTCTGTGTATGGTGTAGAACAATCACCATATGAAGATAAAAACAATACAAAAAGATGTGGAAATGTGGTTGATCAAAGTAAAAGCTGGATGCATGCCATATTGAGCGTGAAAAAAATTATGTTGGAGATCAAGATATATCTTGGTGGGATGACTTTTTCAGTCATCAAGAAGAGATTATCTAGTATACGATTGCAGGTCATTGGCCAGTTGATGTTCCATTCACATGGGATTTTTGTACAGAAAGATCAGTGAATGTGGCCCAAGCATGTAATGCAGATGCACTTCAAAGTTTTATACATCCACCAGAAAGAAATATTTATGTAGGCCCAAGGATGACAAAACAGGCAGAAGCAAGATGGCAAGGAAATTTAATAGAGATAAATGTTGGAACACTTATTGCAGTACTTGCTGATGGTGATGAGGCTACCAGACCATTTTGGATTGCAAAGGTTTTAGAGATCACTAAAGATATTGATTAGAGAAGAATAGAGGCTTTGATGGTGCATTGGTATTACATTAAAAGTAGTAATGCATTCACAGGTAAATATAACTTAGAAATGGTGTGTGATACTAAACGAACAGTCTCAGAAAAGAAGAAAAAATATTCGAAGCAAATCCACTCTTAAAATGGATGATGTAGATATTCTTGTTTATGATTTTTCCTTGACAAAAACAGGTCACTTGAGGAAAGCAACCATCAATATGATAAAGCAAAAGCTTTCAAATGTATGTGGTACAGCAAATCATAGGCAAACAAGAAGATTTGTGCATGATCTTGCAGAATTTGGTATGTACGTGGATGAAGATAGAGCTCTTGTGGATATAGAAGAAGAAGAAGAGATCTCTCAACAGTATGAGAGTAAATCAACTGCATCAGATGATGAGGGTGTAGACATAGATCGACATAGTTGTGAGTTGCATTGAAACTTTGTAACATTTTTAATGCTTATGTAAATGCCTCAAAGTAGTTTGCTTAACGAAACCATGTTTCATAGCAATTTTGAATAACAATCTGATATCCACCCATTGCAAATATGTCTTAAATGTTATTTTTGTATAAGAATTATTCAGTTTTACATTGTCTATATAGATTTTAGACATGTCAATGGCTTATCATATAGATTTTTGACATGTCGATGTCTTATCATATAGATTTCAGACATGTCAATGTCTTTTCTAGTGAAATTTTGACTACATTTTGAGCTCTTTTTTATGAAAAAATGACAAAAAATGTCAAAAAAAAAATCACATGTTTTCACTTCATTTTTGAAATATATGTATACTCGTATAAAGGGATCTCAAAAATAAATTGCAATTTGCTTGATTTTTGAAGAGGCTGTTCTCTTTTTTTGACATAGTGCTCTACGGTGGATTGTTCTAAAAACCATGTGCAATGAAAAGTAGTCTATGGATGATATAGATGACAGGCTTTTCTTTTAGAATTGTATCCTTGAAAAATACATTTCACTTTTTTATCATCCAATTTCTTGCATTGTTGTTCAAGAACTAATGCATATGTGAAGACAACCAAAGACATGAAAATGAGCAACAAAATTCTTGTGATCATGCCAAGCTTTATATGGAGTGGTAGATTGCAATGCTTTAGTGGGAAACCTATTAAGTACATATGCTACACACACAACAAGCTCAAGCTAGAAACTATGTGGTAAAACTTGACTATTGACCATACACCTCATAATCGCAATGAGCTACCTCTTCTTCCTTTCAACAACTCCATTCTCTTATGAACAAGCTACAATTTCTGAGTGTCTCATACTGAAACATCCATTGGTAAGGATGAATGTTGAATTTTTTCCAAACATACAACCTTCACAAACATGTTTACCAAGTGCCTCAAGTTCGGGCAGAGAGGAAACCATTTTCAGATTTCTAGAGGCATAACAAAATTGCAAAATCTTTTGACCAAATTCTGCATGCCAAAGCATTACATTTGACATAGCTTGAGAATATTTATTTATACATTCTAAATCATTCATATATTTTGTATAATCTACGAGCTTATACAGCCCACGCTATAAAATGCTACAAGTAATAATGATGTCATCATTTGATAGATCATTAAATATACATCTATCATCAACAAACTTCGAACCAAGCTGATCTTAGCTAATGCTAAAACTGATAAAAGATCTTTGTTGATCCTTGCCATAAATAAAGCATATGAGAATGTAAAAGAACTTCCATCAATAGTATTCAAATAATTTTAGTAACTCCCATGATAGGATAAGAGGAGTTTTTGGTGCATGTGACAGTATTCCCTATAGGGTCAGGCTCAAGTGAAGTGAAGAAACTATGCTACAAGGTAATATGTTTGGTTGCTCCACTATCAAAGTGCCAAACATCTAAGTCTACTATAGGCATACACTATTCATGTGTAGATGGATAACAGCAAATAGCAGTAAATGCCCATTCTTCATTCTGTGCAAGATTTACAAAGTCAGATTTGGGTGTAGATGCCTCTGCAATAACCATTCTAGCCTCTTTCTTCTTTGTCTCTTTTGTAGCTAGTTTTGGACAACACTTTATAACATTATCATTTCCTTTACAGTATTTCCAAAGATATTTCTGCTTTTTTGTTTTTTTCTCATCTTTGTCATTCTTCCTTGAGTGTGCAAAATTAGCAGATTTATAGTTACTAGTAGATCAACTCCATTTACATTTTCCCTTCTGACTAGCTCATCTAGAACAGGCATAATGGACCTGTTCGGCCAAGACTAATCTTCTTGCAAGAGAATAGAAAATACATCCTTACATGTTAAGGCATTTGGATTGCCTTTCATCATCAATCAAAGAGTATAACCAAAACTCTTATATGAATGTGCAAGATGATTCAACAGATTTTGCAAAAATGAACTGTCTATTCATTAGCAAAAATCAATTGCTCCTTCAAATCTTTGATCTTTGTTAAAAAAGAGTCCATGGAATCTTATTCATTCATGTGCTCTCGAACTATTTTCCAAGGTAACTAATAGGAGCCTCATTGCTTGCCTAGATATCAATGCATGTGCTTGTGGATCTTTTCCATCACAACACAATTGCTCTACAATAGGTATAGTAGGAATCAGAGCATAAACAAGAATGGGAAGATCACTATCTTCAAGGCCATCTACATCATCTTCAATAACTATATTTGCATTTTTAGTAGGACGTTTTCAATAGCATGCATAATATTCCATAGTCCTTTTGTAACCAATACATGATGCATCATTTATGCCCATAATGGGTAATTGGTACAAATTATCCTCAACAGACATCCTGAATTACATCATTGATTTCAACCATCGCCATTGACTGAAGTACCCTCATGCAAAAAAATGACTATGTCTCAAAACATTAAATAAAACTACCCTATAGAGTTTTGCTAAACCTATAGCAAATTTTTAGGTGCTTATGCTAGCAAACCAAAACTTCGATATATGTTTGGCACAAAAGGATGAAAATATCTACATACGCATTATGATAGTGCATTTTGAGGCCAAAAGAAGCTCAGACCGCAATTTTGACACCAAAAAATATAGTTGTTTTGGAATCCTTATTGCCCTCAGTATGCTCACAAACGCTTGTGGGATGAAAAGGCATATATCATTTCATACCGGGCATGTGGTGCTTGCTTCATACCATATAATGCCTGTTTCAACATGCACACTTTGTTTTCATGTCTTTTATGCACAAAACAATAGGGCTGAAAACCATATACTTCTTCATGCAAGTAACCATTTAGAAATGCAGTTTTAATGTCCAAGTGATGTACATTCCAACCATGATGAGCTACAAGTGCATACATGCTATGAAAAATAGTCATTCAGTATGTAGGAGCAATGGTCCCATCAAAATTCATTCTTCTTTCTTGATCATAACCTTTTGCAACAAGCCTAGCCTTATACCTATCAACTATTCCATCAGGCTTACAGTTAAACTTGTATACCCACTTACTACCAATGGCCTTCTTGCCAGGAGGCAAGCGACTTAAAGTCTAGGTATCATTCTTCATAATAGCATGATTTTTAGATAGCATAGGATCCATCCAAGTTTTTGAATTTTGTGCTTCATCAATTGAAGCATGCTCATTCTCATCACAAAGACTAGAGGAAGCCATAGCAAAGCAAAATGATGCAAAAGAACCACTATTTGAGCTTGAACGAGTATGGTATGGAAGAGGTGCATCTAATTTGCTATCTTACAAAGTCTCTACTAGCCATTTGGGCATAGTTTTGGCCTCCTTTGTATTAGACCTCTCATCAATAAGTGCATAATGAAAATCTACATCAGAAATGTAATGATCTACATCATCATGTGGAACTTGCAAAGGTTGTGAAATCCTCATTTGGACCAGCACTAGATTGTCCACCTATAAAAAGAGGCGGAAAAGTATCATACACATCTTTGGAGCTAACTAATGTCTTCTTGGTACATGAAAGAAGCAGCTGAATTGCATCTTCCACAAAAACAACATCATGGTATTAATGCATATGCAAGGCAACCAAAGACATAGAAATGAGAAACAGAATGCTTCTGATCATGCCAAGCTTCATATGAAGTGATAGACTACAATGCTTTAGTGGGATACCTATTAAGTACATATGGTACACACATAACAACCTCAAGCTAGAGACTATGTGGTAAAGCTTGACTATTGACCATACACCTCCCCATCTCTGTGAGCTACCTCTTCTTCCTTCTAGCACTCTAGACTAATCTTTTATTCTATATTCACCCTAAAATGCATTAAAATCAGAAGACATATATTTCCCCCCTGGATTAGAATGGAGGGTGCCCATTTTACATGTTGGCAGATCTTGTATGAAAAGGAGAAACTGTTTGAAGCAGAAAAACTCTTTGATTTTTGTTTTCAATGGATATACCCATGCATGCCTAGAAAAATCATCAACGAAAGTCATTAAGTAAAGGTAGTTCCCAAAAGGGGTGTTTGCATAGGACCAGAAACATCACTATGAACAAGCTACAATTTTTTAGTATCTCGTATTGAACCATCTTTTGGAAGGAGGAATGCTACATTTTGCCCAAAATACAAACTTCACAAACATGTTTACTAGGTGCCTCACATTTGGGCACAGAGGAAACGATTTTTAGATTTCCATAGGCACAACAAAATAGCAAAATTCTTATGTCCAAAGCATGCATGCCAAAGCTTTGCATGTGACATAGCCTAAGAATCTTGAACTATACATGTTGAATCACTCATAGATTTTGTATAATCTATGAGCTTATACAACCTAAGCTATAAACTTCAAGAAGCAATATTGATGTCATCATTTGAGAAATCATGAAAAAAAATCTATCATTAACAAATTTCAGAACCAAGCTAATCTTGGCTAATGCTAAAACTAATAAGAGAACTTTCTCAATCCCTACCATAAATAAAGCATATGAAAATGTAAAAGTAATTCCATCAATAGTATTCAAAATGATCTTAGGAACTCCCATGATAGGATAAGAGGAGTTGTTGGCGCATGTGAGAGTATTCCCTATAGGGGCAGTCTCAAGTGAAGTGAATAAACTATGCTGTGAGGTAATATGTTTGGTTGCCCCACTATCAAAGTACCAAACATCTGAGTCTACTATAGACATACATTGCTCATGAGAAGATAGATCATAATTATGAATAGTAGTAAAATGCCCATTCTCGATTCTGTGCTAGATTTACAAGCTCGGATTTGAGTCTAGAGGCCTCTGCAACAACCATTCGAACCTCTATCCTCTTTGTCACTTTTGTAGCTAGTTTTGGACAACTCTTTATGACATTATCATTTCCTTTATAGTATATCCAAAACAATTTTTGATCTTTTGTTTTCTTCTTGTCTTTGTCATCCTTCTTTGATTCTACAAAATTAGCATATTTCTTCTTACTAGTAGGTAAGCTCCATTCAACTTTGCCCTTCTCACTAGCCATGAGAGCTTGCTCTAGAACATACATAATGGACATTTTGGCCTAGACTAATCTTCTTGAAAGAGAAAAAAAACTAACTCCTTCAATGTTGAGACATTTCAATTGCCTTGCAATGTCAAGCAAAGAGTAGAACCAAAAGTTCTTTATGAATGCAAGACGATTCAACACATTCTGCACAAATGAACTATCTCAAGAGACTTCATTAGTAGAAATCAACTACTCCTTAAAATCTTTGATCTTTGTTAACCAATAGTCCATGGAATCTCCTTCAATCATGTACTCACTCTCCAACTATTTTCAAAGGTAACCAACATGAGCCTCATTCCTTGGTTGGATATCAATGCATATGCTTGTGTATCTTTTCCATCCCAACAAAATTGCTCTACAGTAGGTGCAATAGGAATCAAAGCACAAACATGAACCTCAAGATCACCATCTTCAAGGGGACGTGCATCATCTTCAGTTATTGTATTTGGACTTGTAGTAGGACATTTTTCAATACCCTGCATATGATTCCATAGTCCTTTTGCAACCAATACATGATGCATAATTTATGTGCATAATTGGTAATTGGTTCTATCCAAAATATCCTCAACAATGACCATACAACATACATCATTGCTCTTAACCATGGCCATTGACTAAAATACCCCAATGAAAAGAAAGATTGTGTCTCAAAACCTTAAATAAAACTACCTTGTCGAGCTTTGTTAAACCTATAGCAGACTTTGAGTTGCTTATACTAGCAAACCAAAACGTGGATATATGTTTGACACACAAAGACAAAACTACCTACATAGGCACTATGGTGCATTTGTAGAAGAAAACAAGCTCACATTACAAATTTTGACACCACAAAATAGAGATGTTTTGAAGGCCTAATCCCCTGAGTATGCTCACGAGTTTTTGTGCGATTGCGCGACTGTGATTGGAGGGGTGTCAACAATGCCTTACATGAAGTGGCCACTTGTTGTGGTACAAATTGTTGAAGCTTGAGGTCTACAGGAGTGCACACGTATCATAAGAAAGAAGATGAAGCTTGGAGCAAAACAAATATCCCCGATGTTCCTAGTGTGTTCACACACATCACTATCAAAATATATCAACAATATTGTGTATTGATATTCTACATATGATGCAAAGAATTTATGGATGACTACTCTTAATTGAAGTTATTATAAGGTATGCTCTTGAGTTCATCTCAAAGCTCTCAAGAGAGCTCTCTCTATCCCGTGATTAGGCAGTGGTCTATTTATACACAATTTTGAATTTGAATCTAGTGAGTCATCCACCTGAAAGTGATGCTAAAACTTAGGAGTGATTTGAATTTATATTCAAAGTTCATTCATTCATTTTGGCTCCCATCATTCACAAGAATCCTCCTAGTTTTAGCTTTTACATTGATGAAGATCAGTCCAAGGTTTTAACCTTTGAACTTTACAAACATAGGTCCACATGGGAACATCTCATTGAGGTTCCTAATGTCAGTAATCCAAATTATGTTATACTTTCTTCTTTAACCAAAAAAAATGCAACATTCCTCCTCCATAAAAAGTTGTCTATGTTTGAGCTTATCATAAATTGTAGCTTGTTCATAATAATAATCTCTATGATACTATGCACACACATTCTTTTTGTACCTTTACTTTTTGACTATTTTTATGATTTCTGCAGCCATGCATCGGTGCATTAAGTGATCAATCAAGTAATACAAAGAAATAAAGTTAACCTAAGTGTTATTCTTCAAGGCACATATATAGTAGATGAAGCCATACTATCCAAATGATGTAGAGCATATCCACCTCAATCATAATGAAAGATTGATGTTCCAACATCTCCCCCTCAAGCTAAAGTATGCTTGTGTCCTTATTTTTTGATAGGTTGAATACCTACGATAACCTTGAATCTACAAAGCTTTATCCTATCAAGTGCCTTGGTCATCATGTTTTCTATTTGCTTCTTAGTAGGAACAAAAGAAGTAGGTCTTGAATGTATGTTTTATAATTTAGATATAGCCTTCATCCATATAAATCACTTGCATACCTAAGAAATATGTGAGCTAACCTAGGTAACTTATTCTGAACTCTTGTTGTATATGTCTCTTGATCCTTTGAATGCCATTCAGATCGTCATCTGTTAGAATAATATCATCTACATATACACATAGATAGATAACCTCATTGTGATCTTTTTTGATGATGAGAGAAGGATTTGAGTTGCTAGGCTTGAACCCTTGATCTTGAAGGTATGTAACTACCCTTTAATTCCAAGCTCTAGGAGCTTGTTTCAATCCATACAATGCTTTCTAAAGTCTGCAAACATAAGATGCATGATTAAGGTTTTCAAAACTTGGTGGTTATGACATGTATACCTCTTCACTTATCCAATAGTTTAAGAATGCACCTTTTACATCAACTTGAAGGAGTCTCCAATTTCTTGTAGCACCTACACTTATCAATGTTCTAATTGTAGTCATCTTTGCAACTAGTGAGAATGTTTCCTCATAGGCTATACCATGAGTTTGTGAGCATCTTTTGGCATCTAATCTTGCCTTGTACCTGCAATCTGATCCATCTGAGTTTCTTTTAGCTTTACATACCCATCTATAACCAATTACCTTTTGATTGGGTGACATTGAAACCAAATCCCAAATGTTCATGTCCTTCAATTCATTTATTTCTTCTTTCATGGCCTTTTCCCAATTAGGGTTTCCCTTTGCCTCTTCATAGATTTAGGGTTCCTCTAAAATTGATTCCTTTGCGAAGTAATTTGAATTCTTTGTATGAAATGTGCACTCATATCCATACCTTTTGGGTTGTCGTTTCTCCCTTGTTGACCTTCTAGGTTCTTGCTTGGAGCATTCTCCACACTCTTGCATCTTTGCTTTGCCTCTTGACTTCCATAGCTTGTAATCATTTTTCTTTTTCAACTTGTTCATCATCTGTATCACTTCTTGGATCATGGACCTATTTATCATGCTTGCTTCCTAATTAACGAGAATCAAAATCAATATCATATGGTAGAGTTACCTTTTGTTTATCGTTCTCATATCAAGAACTGTGTTCTTCAAACACAACATCTCTACTTGTAGTAAATTGGTTGGTTGAAGGATTATAGAACCTATAACCCATCTCAACTGAATCATACCCAATAAACACTACCTTTAATGCCCTTTCATCGAGTTTACCTTTGGTATGTGATGGTACATGAACACAAGCTAAACAACCAAAGACCTTGCAATGTCCAAGAGTAGGTTTTCTTCCATACCATGCTTCATAAGGATTCATACATTGGAGTGGTTTGGATGGTAGTCTATAAATAAGGTACACAGTAGTTGAAATTAATAGCGTTTTCCTATAGCTAATGTGGCAACCTCTTCTCTTCAAACATTGTTCTGGCTTATCCAACCAATCTCTTGTTTCTTCTCTCTGCAATTCCATTCAATTGAGGAGAGTACCTACTAGTCGCTTGCCTTCTGATACATTTCTCTTGCAAGAACTCTTCAAACTCTTTGGATAAGTATTCTGTCCCTCCATGAGATCTTAGCTTATTGACTGATCTACCTCTATGGTTCTCCACATATGTCGGATATGTTTTGAAGCAATCAAATACTTCATTCTTACCCTTGATAAACTAAAAAAAAAAATAGTCCATCTACTACGATCATATGTAAGACCTTGCCGATTTTGGTTTCGAAAGTGCAAAAAAATAAGTATTCCAAGTGCACGAAATATGTGGAGAATTCAATGACCAATGAGTCTATCGTCGAAGATAAAATTCAAACAGTGCACAACTATTGCCAACCTATTATGGTTCTCGATAATATTCAAGGTGGATAAAGCAATGCATACCTAAAATGGTAAACCTTTCTTTGATAAATTGCAAGGTAAAAACAAATACCCCCTAGTAGGCTAGAATGGTGAATCCTAATATAGTGTAAACAAAATTAGACATGTAAACAAGTCAATAGAGGATACTATCCAATGTGATAGATTTAGCTTTCGCACATAGCCCAACAAGATCATACAAACCCAATGAAGAATTCAATCACCCAATGTGGTAGATAAACCCAACGTGGTAGAGAAACCCAATGTGGTATAAAAAACCCAATGAGGTAGCCTAATATGGCATATTTAATTCCCATGTAGATATCCAATTGACATGACCAATGTGGCTACCAACTATGTACAACTATTGTTTTCCAATGCTTCCCAAAAAGGGGGAATTGTAACTACCTTTATCACCTTGTGGTTGTCAAAATTATTCAGTTAACAGACCTGCCATCCTGAGATGTCGTTTTGTCAAGGACACTTTATTAGAGGCCCGTGTGCACCACCAACCTTCTTGACCATCATCAATGCCAATGGCATATCCGCCATGTATATAATCATGTTTCTCAAAAAGAATAATAAGACACATCTTATCTTTCTATCTGTGCAAATGATAGTTTCACTTCTCTGAGTTTGTCTCTCTGCCATAGCTCGCTGTCCTTTTATTTTCTATACATAGGACAATCGGTAAGCTCTGGTAGCAAAATGAGCCACTAAAGGATCGTGACTCAAAATGACACCTCACAACGCCTTATCTTCTTCAAGAAAGCTACAACTTTGCATAAGATACGTAGAAACATAAGTACCTGCATGTTGCATGCAGACTTATGAATTTTACATAAATTCATGATTGGAATTATATCCAGGCGTGGTTAAGAAATGTGTGTAATTTTGCTCATTCGTGCTAGTACATCTACATCTATAAGTTGATTTCACGCCAAAATCATAAAAATAAAATCTGTCAAGTTATTCATTAAATTAGGATGTATAAGATGTTTTCTATCGTTCTCTATTGATGCATATGGAAGTTCTTTAATGGACTGAAACTATGAACTGTAAAATGTTTTATCCTTTCAAGCATCGGGTGCATTCTGAAGCTTTGAACTTCCTGACGTGCACGGACTAATTTTCAACTTGTAGACTTCCATGCATTAATTTTCAACTTGTAGACTTCCATGCATCAAAATTGAGTGTTCAAATATATCCATTTATCATTTTGTGTTTCCTCACACTCATATGCTTCTTTTCTTAAATGATAACTGGTGAATTGTGTTCTACTACAAAAGCAACTCTGGTCCCCTATAAACAAAGAACCTGTTCTTCCTTTACGAAAAGTGATCCGGAAAAAGAGTTGTTTCTCTGAAAGATGAAAATAGTTGAGAGAGAGAGAGAGAGAGAGAGAGAGAGAGAGAGAGAGAGAGAGAGAGAGAGAGAGAGAGATCAGACATCGTGTCGTGTTGCTCTCTATTTCCATCGTGTCGTTCATCTTGTGGTGTTGCTCTCTATCAAGACGAATCCCATGTGACTTTTTGAAATTTGCTCTGAAATTTGCTCGCCTTTTGACATGGATTCGAACTCATTTTACTGGCAGATTTTACGCCCTATTGGCTCTCACTTCTCTGATGGGCTATCGCATGGTAAGGCGCGGCAAAAGGATCTGACGTTTTACCACAGTGAGGACAAGGCTACAATGAGACCTTGCACGACATTGGCTAGTTTCAGAAAGGTACTACGGTGGGAACTGCTATCAAAGTTAGAAGACCACTTCATCATACAAAGGACAAGGTAATTGTTCATCTACTTCAAATGAGAATGAATGTATGGCTTCTAAGATGCACATGAGTGACTAGAAGACATGAGGGTCAAGCCCATGGTATACTGATAGTGGATGTAGCAATCACATGTGCTGCAACACATATTTCTTTTCAAACATGCTCCTGCAATGAACCAAAGAGCATGTGATGATACCCCTATGCTATCACACACATAGGTGATGTTATGTTGGACTGTTCCCACAAGGCTAAGTGTTTGAAGGATGTCCTTCATGTTCCCACAATTACAAAAAATCTTTATTTTCTTGAGTCAAATGGCTGACAGAGAATTGCATATCAAATTCAATAAGAAGGGATGCTTTGTGGAAAACCCTACAGAAGGGTGAAGATTGATAGCTAATGATAGAAAGGATGCAATGCTATTCACATTGATCTGAAGCCAAATTTCAAAAAACACTATCTAATTCACGAATGGAAGTAGAAACGTAGCATAACTAGATCTATGGCACAAAAGATACAAACATATCGAGACTTAGAGATTGAAGGACATGAAAACGAAGAGGTTAGTGCTAAGGTTACAAAACCTTTATAATGAAAATCTAGAGAACTTGTGGTAGCTTATTATGTGGGTAAGAAAACTAGGTTACCTTTCAAAAAGAGAAATTATGTTAGTTATCATCCACTAGACATAGTTTATATAGATATTTGGGGCCTAGCAAAGAAGAAATTAGTTGGAAGTAATAAGTACTTTGTAAATTTCTTTGATGATTTCACAAGGATGAATTGTTTTTATTGTATGATGCATAAGTCATACGTTTTTAGTTACTTCAAAAACTTCAAATCTACTATAGCGAAGGAATTGATAGGTACATCAAATGATCAAGGGAGAATACTTCTTTAGCGAATTCTCTAATTTCTTGGATTCAAATGGTATTAATGGATTAATCACATGCGACTACACACCACAAAAAAATGGTTGTATGAGAAAGGAAGAATATGTACATTGTATAGGGTTCTAGGGCTATGATGAAGGAAATGGGAATGCTAAATTCCTATTGGGGATATGCAGTAATCACTGAAATATACATTATGAACATACCTCCCACATTAGGTATACATATTACAACACCTATCAAGCTTGGTACAAGCAAAAAACAATATGTTTCACACATGATAGTGTTTTAATGTAGTTCTTATGTGTTTACTCCAAGTGAATTTCTAGGGCTATGATGAAGGAAATGGGAATGCTAAATTCCTATTGGGGATATGCAGTAATCACTGAAATATACATTATGAACATACCTCCCACATTAGGTATACATATTACAACACCTATCAAGCTTGGTACAAGCAAAAAACAATATGTTTCACACATGATAGTGTTTTAATGTAGTTCTTATGTGTTTACTCCAAGTGAATTAAAGAGAAAACTTAGTGATACATCCAAAGGATGTGTATTTATTGGGTGTGTAGGTGAACAAATGGGGTAAAGCTACTACAATCCCACAAAGATGGAGCTAAAGGTATCAAGGGATGTCAGATGTGATGAACTTTTATCTTGGTATCCCTCAATTTTATCTATGTAGGCAAATGAAGATGAAGAAAGGAGGACCCCAACTGAAGAACCAGAAAGCATAGTCTTAAGTTGACACAATGGAGGGAATCGCACATCAAGTCAACTTAGTGATGCAACGAGCAAGGGAAAAGCTAAAATCATAGAAATATAAGAATATGAAGAGTTATGGATTGAGTTCAATGCACATCATGATGCAAGCAAGGGATCGAGCTCAAAGTTCAACAATAAATATCCAAATCAATGGAGTCATGAGATAAGAAGGTCTGATAGGGTAAGGTATCAAGCCAAAAAATACTTACCTATGACTCATTAATGTGTAGACACTATGCATATATCAGTAAGGTCATTGAAGAACCCACGTGCTTTGAAGAAGCCAATACATCTAGGAAATGACAATAGGCTATGCAAGAGGAGATAAAAGCTGCGGAGGATAATTACACTTGGAAAGTAGTTCGAAAGAAGACGGATATGAGGGTCATTGACAAAAAGTGGGTATATATGTTAAATAAGCATTTAGATGGTAGCATTGCTAGGTATAAAGCTAGCCTTGGAGCTAAATTCTTTGTTCATAAATATGGAGTTCATTATGAAAAATACATTTAGCCCTATGGTTAAGATGACGAGCATCAAAACAAATATTGAACTTCACCAAGCACGCATTTTACAATTTGTCAACTTGATGTGAAGAATGCTTTTTGGAATGGAGATCTAGAGGAGGTAGTATACATGCGCCAACCACTAGGGTGTAAAGGAGAAATCAGAGATGATTATGTTTGCAAGTTAAAGGAGGCACTATATGGTCACATGCTTTTCCCTAATGCATGTAATCAAACGCTATAAGAATACTTGAATAGCTTTGGATACAAATAAAGAGAAGTAGATGCATTATTGTTATACAAAAGAGAAGGTGAATAGTCTATCTTCTTATATGTATATGTAGATGACTTGATTATTATTGGTGATCATGAAGATGGTATCAAGCACATCAAAGAGAAGCTTGAGAAGGAGTTCAATATCTCAGACCTTGGAGATCTAAGATATTTCTTATGTATTGAATTCATTTATAAGGAAAATGGTGTCTGGCTTACACAAAGAAAGTAATTCTTGGATGTATTGAACAAACGTGGTCCTAGAGGGTGCAAACAATAGAGAAACATAATAGAAATAAATGTGACATTGATTTCAATGGAAGACAATGAAGTTCAAGATGCAATTTTATATATTTCTATAGTATGACCTTTGAATCATGTCAGTATCACAAGGACTCACCTAGCATAGAAAGTGGGTATGTTATCTTCGTTCATGCATACACATAGGGTTCTAGATCTGCTTGTAGGAAAAACACTACTCATATATGTAAAAGGTGCTCCAAATGAGGGTCTTTCTTGTCCTCTTGAGGATGATTTCTAGGTGAAAGCAAATGTGGATGCTCATTGGGCTGAATCTAAAGATCACAGGAGTAGCACAAGTTGATATGTAGTGATGATGGGTAAGAATATTATCTCATGGATGTCCAAGAAGCAACTTGGAGTTTCCATGTATTTCATATAAACTGGATATAGAGCATTGTCATAAGTAACATGTGAACTTGTTTAGCTAAATAATCATAGAACTGAGTTAAAATTAAAAGTGAGTTAGTAATTTCCAATCATGTGTGAGAACGTGATTAGTGTGAGCACATTTTCCAATCCCATATTCCCTTCTAGGAGCAAGCATATAGAGGTACATTATCCCTACATGACATAGAAAGTACTGACTAAGGAGGTACGTGTTCAACACATAAGTCATAAGGATCAATGTGATGATATGCTCTCCAAGGCACTAGACTTAGTCAAGCTATCAAATTTCAAAAGAGGCATTCGATTTATTGAGCTCGGTTAAGGCTTGAAGGTTGAAGCTTGAGGGGGGAGTGTTGAAGATCAAACTAAAACCTTCGGAGCTTGCGGACTCATTGGATGCTTCATACTTGGAGAAATGTGATGCAAGAAGTCACCCACAAAAAAATCACGTTCAAATTTGAATTTGAAAATGTCTCATTATAGGAAAATACCACCTATTACACTTAGGCGTGATAAAGCATAAAATCTATGAAAAAAGCTCCCCATCATTTAGGGAATCTACTCAAGGTTATATATACACACAATGTATTTCGATTTTTTGTGATCCCATGTGTGTCATCTCTCATAGGTTATGAATGAGCTATTAAAACCCTTGCTAATCAAGCCCTCTGGCTTGTTGAATATTTCTCATTAGACTTTGAGTTTCCATTTTATCACACATGTTTTATAGCGTAGAAGCTAGTTAACTCTAAGTGATGACTAGAGCTTCCTTATCATTTTGTATACTTCTTTTGAAATCATTAGTTTTTTAGAAAGCTATTCTTCTCTTCTAAAGTTGGCTTGAATCTCAATTCTAAACCTTGCATATAGAAAGAGTGATGTCTCTATGTGCATACATAGTGAAGGAAACAAATACTATCTCTTGAAGGCATTCGTTCCCATAGAAGGATCTCGCATATCATGTGACATTACTTGCATTACGAAGATGCTATTGTCTTGTTTGAGTGTGCAAAAGGTCTCCGGTCTAGTCCTCAAGAGGTTAGAGAACCATCACTTTGAGTGTACAGAGGTATTAGTGAGTAAACTTCTGAGGCCATCTATGCTTCAAGTTTGCATAGGGGAAGAATACACTCTCCCATGAGAGGTTGGTGGAGGTGTGTGGTGGAACTTCATAAAAATTCATGAAGAGTATTTCTAGTGATCTCTATTGGAGTTTAATGTCTGGAAAAGCACGCGAACAACAGAAGGAAGAAGAAGACACGTGCAATACAACACACAATACTAAATGTATTACCAAGAGAATGTACAAAGATAAGTGACCCTTTAGGTTTATAGGTGTTCATAGAAGCCATGGAAAAACCTCCTAAAGAGGGCAAAAAGTGCCCTCACGGTCCTAGTGTGTTCACACATATCACTACCTAAATATATCAACAAAGCCCCTCAAAGTGATGTGGTGAATGAGGAGTTGACACTCATGTATAAGGAAGTGCCAAGCTGTGTGGAATCAATCCACAAAAGGAAGTAATCCCAAAGCTTTTTTAGAAAGCTTCAAATTTATCCCTAGGAAGAGGATTTCTGAAAAGGTCTCAAATGTTCCCCTATGTGAGCACATATTCTCTCTCGCAGAGAACCTCTCCATGACATAATGATAGTTGTGAGGAGATGGTTGGATACACTCGAAAGATGAGGTGATATTGCAATACTCTTGCTCTATACCTGCCAATGTGACTTCGAAGTACCTTAGAAGACTCTTTTAGCTTCCCAAATATACATTTAGATCCACTATATATCTTGGTGCATCATTGCCAAATAGATTTGCCAAAATAGATATCTTTCAAATAAGAGAGCTATGGAAAACTTGTTATTTTTGGACTTGAGCCTCTTAGAAAAATGTTCATTTCTTACTCTCTGATAACAATTGATCCAAGCCCTTTTAGAAACACCTAATTCAAGACTTTAGCTAACTATTTCGAGTTATTTCACTAATTAAGAGTGATTATACTCTAAGGAATGAGTTTGAAAAGTCAGGTGTGTAATCCCAACTTTTTAGACGGATGATTGTATGGAGACAAAGGAATCTTGTAGTGATCATATATCAAGATCTAATGCACCAAATGTAATGAAAATTGAGATCTAGCAACTAGACTAATAATGTTACCTATAGCAAGTTAAAACAGGTCAAATGACTCAGTATAGGTAGAGAATGCAATCAAACAAAATCACTAAAGTGGCTTGATAGCAACAAAGAACAATAGATAGAAATTAGCTTCAACCAATGATTCACATTGTATATGCTATTGAAGGTATGATAAAAAGAAGATGAAATGGAATTACTCATACATATGTGATACAATTGCATGCTCAACCATGAGGCTCAATGGCTCTCTCTTCTCTATCATATCACACGACTAAGAGTCACTTACATTTATACTCATAAGCTGAGTTTGAAATTTGAATTTCTTTCACCGAAATGTATCCCTATACTTTAGATGTTGATTGACTTGATTCCAGCTACTAATTATTCGTGCTCTTTGGCTTCTCATATCATGAGATTCCTTCAGCATATTCTCTTTTATTTTTATCCAATGAGGTAAAGTCCATGACTTTTACAAGAGGTATTCATATGTACTTCATAAGTGATCAAAGTGAATAGGTGAGAAGTCCCTGTTATTTGGCCAAGCATCTAGGCTTGCCAAATGTACCAACAGCTCCCCCTCAAGCCTAAGATGCTTGAGTCTTCAACCATTTGGTATCTCTTACAATCCAATCATGGATTTAAACCTGTTTAGTTTGCTTCCGTCCAAGGATTTGCTCATCAAATTTGCACATTACATATCAGTAGATACATAGGAGAGTTGAATCTCCTTACAATCTTTTCCCTAACATAATGGAATTCTATATGCTTAGTCTTCTCCTTAAACATAGGATTTGTAGCTAGATCAAGTGAGATCATATTACCTCCAATTATAAATGGAATGCCAACATCCAACCCTAAATATGTGTATAGGGTCTTGATCCACATAGCTTCTTGTGTTGCATTTGCTAACCCTCTATATTCAGTTCCTGTTGAGGAAAGAGCAACTATGGGTTGCTTCTTTGAGGACTAAGAAATGAGGTTTGTACCTGTAAATGAGAGGTATCGTGATGTGCTTCTTCTATCATCTTTGAGACCTACCTAATGTACATCAATGAGTAGTTTTACATTCAAATTAGATGTGTAGGGGTAATATAGACCTCCATTAATTGTTCCTTTCAAGTACTTCAATATTCTTTTGGCTGCATCCATGTGAAGTTTCCTTGGGGTGTGTATAAATTGATTGAGCACACTCACTCAATTGCAAATATCAACCCTAGTTAGAGTAGCATAGTTCAAGCTCCCAACTAGACTTTGATAGCTTGTGATATCTTCAAATATTTATCCTTCATGAGCACTTAATTTGTGGTTGACCTCCATGGGAGTACCTACAGCTTTCGTTTCTTGCATTTTGAGATTTGCAAGCATATCTTTAATATATTTGCTTTGTATAAGGAACATCCCTTGTTCTACGTAGACTACTTCTGATCCCATCATCAATAAAAGATACATAGTACGTGGATCCTCAAATTGATCTCTCTTTGCTACATCCCCAAACATCTATGTGGACTAGTTCCAACAAGTCACTATGAATTTATTCTTTCTTCATAAAGGTTTGTCTATGTGATTTCCAAAGTTCACAAGCACTACACTTGTATATCATATGTTTCTTGGAGATATTTGGTAGGCCAAGCACACTTTGATCCATGAACATTTTCTTAAGATTCCTTTCACCTATGTGAGTGAATCTTTTATGCCACATCTCTAATTTTGATAAGGTCTGACCACCATAATTGAACAGAGCTATATTTCTAGTGTCTTGGACCTCAAATGTAAAGATTGTACTTCGCGTTTCTCCTTTTGAAATTCTCTTGAATCCCTGTTGTTGATCTTCAACAAATGCTCCATTCCTTATGAAGCTTACCTACAATCCTTTCTCTACAATTTTAACACTTATGAGATTTTTTGTTATGGTAGTACATACAATATCTTGCTGAGTAGATTCATGTTTCCATCTTGGGTCATCAAATTTCCAATCTTTTCCATTGAGTGCCTAGTGTCATCTCCTGTTTGAACCCCATCTCTATTTCTTGGATCGTTCAAGTCTGATAGTAGTGCCACCTTCCCTGCTACATGATTTGAGCAACCAGAATCTTTGTAAAATACATGCACATCTTCTTTACATTTCTTCATCATCACATTCATCAAGAGAAGTCAATCCTCTTGAGTTTGTTCTTTAGTGTAATTTTTGTAATCTCTCCTTCCTCTATATCCTCCTTGATTATTTGCATTGTTAGAGTTGTTGTTGTTGTAGCCATTGAAATTGTTTGGTTTGCCTCTTGTATTTCTATAGACTCCTCTATCGGAACCTCCTCCTGTCTGATTTTTGGGTTTACCAAAACAATTCGTAGTTGTATGATTAGTTAGGCCCCATATGGCACATGGAGAGGAGCTTTGGAATCTCCCTCTACCTTGTCTTCCTCCTCAACCTCGTCCCCCTGAACCTTTACCTCTACATATAAATTTTGCTTGAGACATACTACTTTCATCATCAAATATTTTACCTTTGCCTTTTTCGTCCTTACTCTTATTCTTATCTATGTATAGGGTATATGATTGGTTACTTTTTGAGTTTTCTCCATTCTTCATAAGCTTTTCCACATGTGTGAATTGCCCATGAGAGTGTTGAAGTAAAGTACATGCATGTCCATGTATAGGTCCATTGTTGTGGTGAGGGCTTCCCATTTACCATCTGCTTTGATTCCATTGATGACTTGCCTCACAATGTGCTCTTCATCTATGAATTCTCCAATGCTCCCAAGTTGATCAGCTAAGTCCTTCATTTTTATAAAAAAATCATTCATACTTTGCTTGGGCATTTTCTTGAGAGTGCTGAAATCAATCCAGAGTTGGTTCTTCCTAGATTTAATGTTTGATGAAAAGAATGCTTCAAGGTCCCTTATGAAGTCTTGCAGCTCCTCATGTGTGGAAGTAAAAAAACAAAAATTTGAGTTGAGAATGTAAGACTAGGCTAGAGCATCCTTTGAACACCATGTAGTTAACCTCTCTTGTTCTTCTTGAGTTGGTTGTCCATTGCTTCTGAGGATTGGCATCATCTCATCTCTGTTGGTGCAAAGTTCAAGCCTACACATTTGGCTAGAAGTTCATGAATATTTGAAGCTCCATGGAAATCATTGTTAGGAAGATCTTTTATCTTTACCATTTGTAAAAGTCATTTTGACTTGGGAGAATCATTGTAACCACCTCTAAACTCATGGAGTCTATTAGTTGAAAAGTCACCGCTTCAATTGAGGGAATATGGCCTAGATTGGAGGACTACTTTTAGTGAGAGCCAATGAACAATTCAAATTCGAATTTGAAATCAGTCAACTATAAAAGATGTAAAGAAAACTCGCGACTATAGACTCTCTATTCAAGAGTTCTCCATTGCCACATTGTAAGAGAGGGAGGTCTACATTGTAACCTACACTTCTCATCCTCATTAGGCATTGATTATTAAGCCTATGATCTTGTAAAACATTGTTCTTTAATACAATAGATCTACATAACTCATCTATGGTCTCTCTCTTATAGTCATTCATAAGTGTAAACCTGTACTGCTCATATCTCGGTCATTTCTCCACCATTTTCAATCTTCTATAGCTTTTTGGATTAAGCTCCAAGTTATCTACATGCTCACAAACTTTAAAGACAATCTATTCAGCCAATTGGGAGAAAACTGTGTCGATGCACTCACTCAAACTCTGGAGAGGTCCTAAAAAATCGAGGGTAATGATTCAATTGCTAAGCTGATTGCTCTGTGTATAGTGCATCATTTTAAGTGATTCCACTTGGAAGCATTAGCTTACTAAGATAATTGGATAAATCTAAAAGGCACATTTCTACATCCTACTGTACTGGAAGCACTGAGCATAACAAGTAGTAGGCATGTGATTAAAAATAGGAGGTTCTCATTAATCCTTCAACTTAGAAGTAGTCTGTTTCGGTTCAATCATTCCTCACATCATCTCCAAAGTACATAGGCACTTCTATAGTGTCATTGGAGAGCTAAGAGGGCCCCGTACTCAACTCTGAAGCTACAAGGGCCTCGTACAAAGCAAGAACTAGCAGTGCCTACTCATTTCTTGGAGTGTCTTTCCATCTTTCCCAACAATGGTATCAGAGCCAAGCTAAGGTAAAATGGGAGATGGTTTTCCTTCTTTCATTCATAAATTGGATAGGAACAACTATCAAGCATGGTCCTTGAGGATGAACACATACTTGCAAGGAAGGAGCCTCTATGGATACATCTCAGGAGATGAGGAGATGCCCATATTCAGACGCAAAGGACAACCTACAAGAGAGGAGCATGAAGGACTCAACACATGGTGTGCCAAGGATGCATTACCAAGGTCCTACTTACTTAACTCAATCTTTGATTTCCTTCTTCCATATATAAGGAACTGTAAGACATCCCAAGAGATTTGGGAAACATTATCTTCTTATTTCTCTTCCAACACAAGGGCTAGGAAGAACCAATTGTGGATTGAGTTTACCACTCAAAGAAACCAACCTAAGAAAGGCATCACCGAGTAAGTGTCCAAAGTCAAAGATGTAGCAGATCAGTTGGCAAGTATAGGAGAAGAAATTGAAGAGGAGCAGATTGTAAGACAAGTAATCAATGGTATTAAAACTGATGATGAATGGGAAAGCTTTACAACTGCCATGGACTTGTACATGGACATGCAGATTCCAGACCTTACCACTCTCATGGGGCAACGATTTACCCATGAAGCTAAGCTCAACAGGAATGGAGATTAATCAAGAGGTAATAGCTCTTCTGCCCTATACAGTGATAAAAGTAAGTCCAAAGGGAAAGGGAAGAACAAGAAGGTTGAAGATGAAGGAACTACCTCCCAAGCCAACTATGCAGGGAGAGGTAGAACCTCAAGAGGAAGGGGTAGAGGAGGTAAGCAAGATAGGGGGGGACCCTATAACTCCTCAGCATGTAATATTTGTGGACTATCAAATCATACAACAGATGAGTTTTATAGGAAGTTTAAGAATCAGAGAGGTAGAGGATACCAAAGAGGTGGGTATACATAATCAAGAGGAAGATTCAATCACCATCAAGGATACAACAAAAAATACAATAGCAATTACCAAGGAGCCTACAAATCAAGGAAATATTACAACAAATACACAAAAGCGCAAGAAGATTCTCTTCTGATTATGAATATGACTTCAAAACTAAGTATAAATGATGACCATCTCTTCTACATTGATTCAGGATGCTCAAACCATGTGGCAGGCAATTTAGCTTTTCTCTCTGACCTTGAAGAACTAAAGGGTAAGCATTAGGTACAAATAGGTGATGACACCAAGCACTCAATGATTAAAGTAGGAAATGTTAAGACCTCTCATGGAAACAAGAATATGGTAAGTAGGGTTCTATATGTACCTACAATTACCAAGAATTTGATGAGTGTTGGACATATTGTGGAAAAGGGTTTGCAGGTCAGGTTCAATCAATATGGAGCATTTGTGGAGGATCCCCAACATGGATTCAAGAGAAATGCCAAAGGGGAAGAGATAGCTAAATTATTCACTTTTGAACTTGAGGATAGAAGGAACATTACAGTTTATAGTTACAAAGATCAAACATTATGAGAGCTTGAAATTTGGCATAAGAGATTAGGGCATGTTGGTGAAAGAACCTTAAAATAGATATGTAGAGATCAATGTGTACTTGGGATACTAAATGTATCCAAGCAACACATGATTCATAAATGTGGTGCTTGTCAGTTTGGAAAATCTCACAGGTTACCCTTCTCAAGGAAAGGCTACATGCATGAGGACTACCTAGAGCTTGTCCATAAAAATGTATGGGGACCAAGTAAGGATCCCTCAATCTCTGGATCAAGGTATTATTTATTTTTCATTGATGATTATAGTAGGTGGACTCTATTGTACTTTATGAAGCACAAAGATGAAGTATTGCTTTAAAAAGTATCTTGCACTTATTGAGAACCAAATAGGGAGAAACCTAAAGAGACTAAGGTCAAATGGAGGAGGTGAGTACTTCTCAAATGAGTTTGATGTATTCTTGCAGGACAAAGGAATCAAGAGAGAAATTACAACAAGGTATACCCTTGAGCATAATGGGGTGGCAGGAAGGAGAAATAGAATAATTGTTGAAAGAGCTAGGTCAATGTTAAATGAGAAAGAACTACCTAATTAATTATGGGCAGAGAGTGTATCTACTTCCACTTATCTTGTAAAGAGGTTGCCATCTCAATCTCTTGATGGGATGACCCCATATGAAGCATGGCATGGTAGAAGACCCTCACTTGATCATTGCAGGATCTTTAGATGTGTAGCTTATGTGCATATCCCTTCTCAGATAAGAGGTAAGCTAGACCCTAAGGCAGAAAAGTGCATCTTTATAGGGTATGACTTGAATCAGAAAGGATACAGGTTCTACAATCCTTCAGACAAAGGTTTCATGGTGAGTAGAGATGTTGTCCTTGATGAGAATGAATGTTGTTTTTATAGTGAATACAGGAAAGTAAAGCTATGTTATGACTTGGAAGAGGAGTTTCCAAGCCTCACTAAGGAGGAGCCTACTCAGAATAGAGACATCAACTCAGATGATGAGGACATCATCAACCTAGAAGAGTTCATGGCATGGAAGTCCAAAGGCAAAAGTCAAGATGAAGAAGTTGGAGGATATACCTGAATCATACAACCAAGCAATCAAAAGATCACAAAGACAGAGCAAGAAGCCAATGAGATATGGTTATGACACTTCCTTAGTTACTAAGCACTCTTTTTAGCTTGCAAAAGACTTGTCATTTGAAGAACAATCATCATATGAAGAGGCAAAGACAAAGGCAGAATGGAAGGAAGCTATGGATGACGAAATTGAAGCACTCAAGGAGATTGATACTTGGGAACTAGTACCAAAGAAGGAGTCTATGAAGGTAAATGGTTCTAGATGGATCTATAAGATCAAAAGGAATTCTGATGGATCAATAAGCAGGTACAAACCCAAGGAGTTGATTATGAAGAAACCTTCTCACCTATGGCCAAAATGCTAGCCATCAAGGTATTGGTAAGTGTGGCTGCATCAAAGAATTGGAACGTGTATCAGTTGGATGAAATGCATTTCTAAATGGCTGGATTTTAGAGGAGGTGTACATGTCTCAACCTTCTGGCTATGAGGACCCAAACAAGGTAACATATGTCTGTAAATTGAACAAAGCTCTTTATGGATTGAAGCAGGCACCTAGGGCATGGAGCCATAGGTTGGCTATATATCTTCAAGATCAAGGTTTTATCATGAGTAAAGCAGATACTTCTCTGTTCATCAAGAGAAGTAATTCAGAGGTAATATACCTATGTGTATATGTTGATGATATCATAGTCAAAGGTAATGATGTTAATGGCATCAAGCAAATCAAGAATGAGATGATGAAGGAGTTCAAAATTAGTGACCTTGGATCACTAAAATATTCTCTTGGGCTTGAGTTAGTCTATACTAACTCCGGAATTTATATTACTCAAGGAAATTATATACAGGATATGTTAAAGAAGTTTCATTTGCAGGATGCCAAAGTTGCAAGTACTCAAATGGAGGTAAACCTAAAATTAAGTGCTCATGAAGGTGATGTACTTGAGAACATTACAGGTTACCAAAGCATACTGGGAAGCTTGAAGTATGCTACATTAACAAGGATTGATATTGCTTATGGAGTAAGTGTTCTAAGTCAATTTATGCACAAGCCTAGGGCACCTCATTTGGAAGCTGCCAAAAGGATTTTGAAGTACCTTAAGGGCACTCAAAATCAAGGATTGTATTTTCCTTATACATCAGACTTGGACATCAACATATATTCAGATGTAGATTGGGTAGGTCGCAAAGATGATAGGAGGAGTACCTCAGGATACTTATCCTTTGCAAGTGATAAACCTATATCATGGTCTTCAAAGAAGCAACCTACTATTGCTTTATCTTCTACAGAGGCAGAGTATAGAGGATTGGCCAATGCCACTCAACAGGCCATATGGATCAGATTATTATACATAGATTTAGGTTCTCATACTACATCTCCAATGCTTTTTGGAGATAATACAAGCTCATCACATCTTGGAACAAATCCTATTTATCATGCTAGGACCAAACATATAGAGGTCCACTATCATTATGTGAGAGAGAAGCTATTGAGCAAGGAAATTCAGATGGCTTATGTATCAACTAATATGAAATGTGTAGACTTGTTAACTAAAGCATTAAATGGTACAGAACTTTGCAGGTTTAAGTCAACAATTCGATTGCAGGACATTCATGAAGATTGAAGAAGAAAACCAAGCCAATTTATTTGGCTTGAGGGGGAGTTGTCGGTGCAAAGTTCAAGCCTACACATTTGGCTAGAAGCTCATGAATATTTGAAGCTCCATGCAAACCATTATTAGGAAGATCTTTTATCTTTACCATTCGTAAAATTCATGTTGACTTGGGAGAATAATTGTAACCACCTCTAAACTCGTGAGTTTATTAGGTTGAAATTTGGGGCCCCCGAATTATTCCAATACTAAAACCATTTGAGCATACACAACTTAATTAACCGAGATGATAAGTGAGAGATAGAAAGATAGAGATCTTAAGAGAAGGATAGGGAACGTAAGCCAAAGCTTACTCACTAGAAAATAGATGTCCAAATTACAACATGGGAGTACTACACAACCATATAAAGTGGTGCACTCACTAATGGAAGAATATCCAAGAAGATGATGATACAAAATTTAGATTATGTTAAAATAATCTGTGTGTGTGTGAAGTGAATGAGCAATGAAGCTAACCTTATTCTCACAAAATAGTGTAACAAAATTGTAAATCAACCAACCCTAATTTTGAGATTAGGGTAGAGAAACCCTAAAAACAAAATATAAGGTTAACTCACAAAAGATAGTTACCACCACCTTATAGAAGACTTCCAAGAGAGTAGCCTCTCCTTCACCAAATCTTCACCTTCAAAGCTCCAGAACACCAAGAGCTGGCTTGTGATCTTTGAGTGATCACTGCCTCCAAGTGTGTGAGACTCCTCCTTGATCTCCTTGAGAGGATTGCTTGTTCAATGATAATCACATAATGAGCCAAGGCTCTCTTTATATAGTTTTTGTACTCCAATGAAAAACATTAAAACAAAAGCCATCGCTACAAACTTATGATCACCAAAAGGTATCGGAGTCCGTGAACGTTGCGTTGTTGTACGTTGGCTTTTGGAAAAGTAAAGCAAAAATAATGTCGTTCGCTATTTGTTGCCACCCGTGGCTTTTGAACCCGGGTGGCCCCTTTGAAAGACTTCTTTCTTATCCACACCCCTACCCACTTTTTCATGTACAATGTATATAAAGAATATATACTATAACTATTTTCCAATAATTTTGACCATTGTTGGATATTTCTCCAAAACATTCACCACTTCAATTAAGGGAATATCTCCTAGATTGGAGGACTAATTTTAGTGAGAGCCAATCAACAATTCAAATTCAAATTTGAAATCTGTCAACTATAAAAGATGTAAAGAAAACTTGCGACTATAGACTCTCTATTCATGAGTTTTCCATTGCCACATTGTAAGAGAGTGTGGTCTACATTGTAAACTACACTTCTCACCCTCATTAGGCCTTGATTATCAAGCCTATGATCTTGTACAATATTGCTCTTTAATACAATAGATCTACATTACTCATCTACGGTCTCTCTATTATAGTCATTCATAACTGTCAACTTGTACTACTCATATCTCAGTCATTTCTCCACCATTTTCATTGTTCTATAGCGTTTTGGATTCAACTCCACTTTATCTACATGCTCACAAAGTTTCAAGACATTCTATTCATCCAAGTTGGAGAAACACGTGTCAAAGCACTCACTGATCAAACTATGCAAAGATCCTGAAAAATGGGGGGTAATGACTCAATTGCTAAGTTGATTGCTCTGTGTATAGTGCATCATTTTAAACGATTCAACTTGGAATCATTAGATTGTTGGGAATGATGGATGGACACTTCAAGAGAATGAGTAGGTACTGCCAAATCCTGCTTTGTACCAGCCCTTTGATGCTTCATAGTTGATAAGAAGACCTTCTTAGCTTTCCAATGAAACCACAAAATGGCATATGTACTTTGGAAATGATGTATGAAAAAATTGAACCAAAACAGACAACTTTGAACTTCACGTCTTTAAGAAAACCTTCTAGTTTTTATTAGACACTTACTGTATCTTTTGCTCAGAATGATCAGCATAGTAGGAATTGGAAACATTCCTTTTAGGAGTATCTAATTAGCTTAGCAAGCTAACTATTCCAAGTGGAATGACATAAAAATATTAACTATGCTTAGAGAAATCAATTTAGCAAGTAAACCTTTACCCGTGATATTTTAGGACTATTGCAGACTTCGGCGAGTGATCACTTTGACAAACGTTTCTCTGAAATGGCTTAATCCTTCAAATCTTGATAGCATGTAGAATACTTTGAGCTGGTTCCAACAAGCTATAGATCTTTGAATTTGATGAAGAAATGAGTGAGAGATGCTCTCCACACGTTGACAGACTTTCAAACACTATGACAGAGAACTCAGAAATGAACAATGTAGATATATGTATTAGAGAGCAATATTGTACAATGCCATAGGCATGAATATCATTGCCTAATGGTGTAGATAGGTGTGGGCTAGAGTATAGGCCTCACACACACACACACACTCAGAAATGATAATGAGAAGCTCGAAAAGTATCACTTCTACCCGCGACTTTTTGATGATCACTTTTATAGTAGTTGAGTTCAAAGTTTGAATTTGAATTCAAACTTTTGGCTCTCTATAATCATGCTCCTACATCCTAGAAGGTATTCCATCAATCAAAGCTAACTTTTGCACGAGTTCTTTTTGGTAGGTGTTTACATGGATTCCAAGTCAAATGTGACTTTTACAAAAGGGTAAAGTGGTAATTAACCACTATCATTGATTCCTATGCATCTTCATATGTGTATGAATTACAAGCCAAATGTGTAGGCTTGTGAATAGCATCAACAGGTCCCCCTCAAGCCAAACATTTTGGCTTGGTCTTCATCTTCAATCTTCATGTATATCCTGCAATCCAATCATTGATTTGAATCTGTAAAGTTTGGTTCCATCTAAAGATTTTGTCAACAAATCTGCAGACTGCATGTTGGTTGATACATAAGTTAGTTGAATGTCCTTGCTTAATAGCTTCTCTCTCGCATAATGGTAATGGACCTCTATATGCTTGGTCCTAGCATGATTCATAGGATTAGCTGCAAGGTGAAGTGACCTTGTATTATCTCCAAAGGTCAATGGTGAGCTAGTATATAAACCCAATTCAGTATACAATAACTTGATCCATATGGCTTCTTGTGTGGCATTTACCAATCCTCTATATTCTGCCCCAGTAGAGGATAATGCAACAATAGGTTGCTTCTTAGAAGACCATCATATTGGTTAATCACCTGCAAATGAAGTATATCCTGAAGTGCTTCTCCTATCATCCTTACATCCTACCCAATCAGCATCTGAATAGATCTCAATGTCCAAGTCTGATGTGTAAGGAAAATACAAACCATGATGTTGAGTGCCTTTGAGGTACTTTAGAATTCCTTTGGCAGCTTCTAAGTGAGGTACCCTTGGCTTGTGCATGAAATGACTTAGCACACTAACTCCATATGCAATATCTATCCTTGTTAAGATAGCCTAGTTCAAGCTTCCAATTATGCTTTGGTAACCTGTAATATCATCAATTTCATCACCTTCATGAGCACTTAGTTTTAGGTTTACCTCCATTGGAGTACTTGCAACTTTGGCATCCTGTAAATGAAATTTCTTCAACATATCCTGTATGTATTTTTTCTGAGTAATATAGATTCCAAAGTTAGTATAGACTAACTCAAGTCCAAGAAAGTACTTTAGTAGACCAAGATCATTAATCTTGAACTCCTTCATCATCTGGTTCTTGATTTGTGTGATTCCATTGACATCATTACCTCTAAGTATGATATCATCAACATATACACATAGGTATATTACCTCTCAATTACTTCTCTTGATGAATAGAGAAGTGTCTGCCTTGCTCATGAAAAATCCTTGGTCTTGAAGGTATGTAGTCAGCCTGTGACTCCATGCCCTAGGTGCCTGCTTGAATCCATAAAGAGCTTTATTCAATTTACACACATATGTTACCCTTTTTGGATCCTCATAACCAGGATGTTGTGACATATATACCTCCTCTGAAATCCATCCATTCAAGAAAACAATTTCTACATCCAATTGATACATGTTCCAATTTTCAGATACAGCCACACTCACCAACACCCTGATGGTTGGCATCTTGGCCACAGGTGAGAATGTTTCTTCATAGTCAACGCCTTGGGTTTGTGCAAAACCTTTGCCTACTAATCTGGCTTTGTACCTGTTTATTCACCCATCAGAATTTCTTTTGATTTTATAGATCCATCGGGATCCAATTACCTTCATGGACTATTTCTTTGGTACTAGTTCCCATGTGTCATTTTCTTTGAGTGCTTCAATCTCCTCATCCATATCTTCTTTCCATTCTCTGAGTTTTTTCTTCTTCATATGATCCTCGTTCTTCAATTGACAAGTGTTTGGCAAGATAAACAGAATGTTTAGTAACAAGAGATGTATCATATCCATATCTGATAGGTTATATGCTCTCCCTTTGTGATCTTGTGATTGATTGATTTGAAGATTCAGGTATGTCTTCAAGTTTCTTCATCTTGACTTTGCCCTTAGACTTCCATGCCTTAAACTCTTCAAGATTGATAATGTCTTCATCATCTGAAGTGGTGTCTTCATTCTGAGTAGGTTCCTCCTTAGCAAGACTTGGAAAATGCTCCTCCAAGTCATAGGGTAGTTTAAACTTCCTGCGTTCATTCTCATACCAAGAATCATTTTCATCAAAGACAACATCTCTACTAACCATGAATCCTTTATTTGAAGGGTTGTAGAACATGTACTTCATCTGATTTAGATCATATCAAATAAAGATACATTTCTCATGCTTATGTCTAGCTTACCTCTTATCTAAGAAGGAATGTGTACATATGCTACCATCCAAAGGTCCTACAATGATCAAGTGAGGGTCTCTTCCCATGCCATGCTTCATAAGAAGTTATCCCATCAAGGGACTTAGATGGTAACCTGTTTATGAGATAAGTGGTAGTAGAAACACTCTCTGCCCATAGGTAATTTCTTTTCATTTAACATTGACCTAGCTGTTTCAACAATCAACCTATTTCTTCTCTCAGCTACCCCATTTTGTTCAAGAGTGTACCTTGTGGTGATTTCTCTCTTGATTCCTCTGTCCTGCAAGAAGGCTTCAAATTCATTGGAGAAGTACTCACCTCCTCCATCTAACCTTAGCCTCTTTAGATTCTTCCCTCTCTGATTCTCAACAAGTGCAAGATATTTTTTAAAACAATTGAACACTTCATCTTTGTGCTTCATTAAGTACAATACAATCCATCTTCTATAATCATCAATAAAAGATACATGGTACCTTGATCCTGAGAATGAGGGGTCTTTGCTTGGTCCCCATACATCTGTATGACAAGCTCTAGGTACTCCTCATGCATGTAGCCTTTCCTTTAGAAGGGTAACCTATGAGACTTCCCAAACTGACAAGCACCACATTTATATATCATGTGTTGTTTAGAAACATTGGGTATTCCAATTACACCTTGATCCCTGCATATCTATTTCAAGGTTCTTTCTCCTACATGCCCTAACCTTTTATGCCAAATCTCAAGCTTTGAAAGTGTTTGATCTTTATAATTGTAGAGTGCAATATTCTTTGTATCTTCTAGCTCAAAAGTAAAGAGTCTACCTATCTTTTCTCCTTTAGCGATTCTCTTGAACCCCTGCTTGGGATCCTCCACAAATGCTCCAAATTGGTTGAACCTAACGTGCAAACCTTTTTCCACAATCTATCCAACACTCATCAAGTTATTTGTAATGGTTGGTACATATAGTACCCTACTCAACAAGTTTTGATTTCCATCACAAGTCTTAATATTTCCAACTTTAACTACTGAGTGCTTGGTGTCATCACCTGTTTGTACTTGATGCTTACCTCTTGGTTCTTCAAGGTTAGAGAGTAGAGCTACATTGCTAGCCACATGATTTGAGCATCCTGAGTCAATGTAGAAGATATGGTCATCATTTGTACCTAGTTTTGAAGTCATGTTCATAATCAGAAGAGAATCAGCTTGCTCTTTTGTATAGTTGTTGTAATCCTTTCTGGTTTTGAATCCTCCTTGGTAGTTACCATTGTTGTTGTAGTTGTTATTGTAGTTGTTGTAGTTGTTATTGTAGTTGTTGTTGTATCCTTGATGATGGTTGAATCTGCCTCTTTACTGTGAGTATCCACCTCTTTGATATCCTCTTCCTCTCTAGTTCTTGTAGTTCCTGAAACACTCATCTGTAGTATGATTTGATAAACCACAAATGTTGCATGGTGAGGAATTATAGGATCTCCCCCTACCTTGCTTACCTCCTCTGCCCCTTCCTCTTGATGATCTAACTCTCCTTGCATAATTTTCTTGGGAGGTAGTGCCTTCATCCTCTATCTTCTTGTTCTTGCCTTTATCTTTAGGCTTACTTTTATCAGTGTATAGGGCACAAGAGCTATTACCTTTGTATGAGTCTCCATTCTTTTTGAGCTTGGCTTCATGAGTGAACAATTGCCCCATGAGAGTGGTAAGGTCTGGAATCTGCATATCCATGTAAAGGTCCTGGACAGTGGTGAAGCTTTCCCATTTGTCATCAGCTTAAATCCCATTGATCACTTGCCTTACTATCTACTCTTCTTCAATCTCTTCTCCTATGCTTCCTAACTGATCTACTACATCTTTAATCTTAGTCACATACTCTGAAATAGCCTACTTAGGTTGCTTCCTTAATGTGGTGAATTCAATCCACAACTCATTTTTTCTGGCCCTTGTGTTGGAAGAGAAATAGGATGACAAGGTTTCCCAAGTCTCTTGAGATGTCTTACAATTTCTAATATGTGGCAAAAGAAAATTAGATATGTAGTTGAGTAAGTAAGACCTTGCTAATGCATCCTTGGCACACCATGTGTTGAGCTTTTCATGTTCTTCCTTTGTTGGTAGTCCTCTGGTTTTGAATGAGGGCAATTCCTCATCTCCTGAGATGTATTCATAAAGACTCCTTCCTTGTAGGTATGTATTTATCCTTAGAGACCATGCCTCATAGTTGTTCCTGTCCAATTTATCAATAAATGAAGGAAAACCATCTCCCATTTTACCTTAACTTGCTCTCATACCATTGTTGGGAATGATGGATGGACAGTTCAAGAGAATGAGTAGGTACTGCCAGATCCTGCTTTGTACCAGCCCTTTGATGCTTTAGAGTTGATAAGTAGACCTTCTTAGCTTTAGAATGAAACCACAAAATGTCCTATGTACTTTGTAAATGATGTATGAAAAAATTGAACCAAAATAGACAACTTTGAACTTCAAGTCTTTAAGAAAACCTTCTATTTTTTACTAGACACCTGCTGTATCTTTTGCTCAGTATGACCAGCACAGTAGGAATTGGAAAAATTCCTTTTAGGGGTATCTAATTAGGTTAGCAAGCTAACTATTACAAGTAGAATGAAATAAAAAGATTAACTATGCTCAGAGAAATCAATTTAGCAAGTAAACCTTTACCCCCCATATCTTAGGACTGTTGCAGACTTCGACCAGTGATCACTTCGATGAATGTTTCTCTGAAATAGCTAAATAGAAATCCTTCAAGTGTTGATAGAACGTAGAAAACTTTGAGCTAGTTCCAATAATCCATAGAGCTTTGCATTTGGTGAAGAAATGAGTGAGATATGCTCTTCACAAGTTGACAGACTTTCAGACACTATGACAGAGAACTTAGAAATGAACAATGTAGATATATGTATTAGTGAACAATGTTGTACAATGCCATAGACATGAATATCATTGCCTAATAGTGTTGATAGGTGTGGGCTAGAGTATAGGCCTCACACACACTCACAAATGATAATGAGAAGCTCTGAAAGTATCACTTCTACCCGCGACTTTTTAATGATCACTTTTATAGTAGTTGAGTTCAAATTTTGAATTTGGATTCAAACTTTTGGCTCTCTATAATCATGCTCCTACATCCTAGGAGATATTCCATCAATCAAAGCTAACTTTTCCATGAGTTCTTTTTGGTAGGTGTTTACAAACATTCCAAGTCAAATGTGACTTTTACAAAAGGGTAAAGTGGTAATTAACCAGTAGCATTGATTCCTATGCATCTTTATATGTGTATGAAGTACAAGCCAAATGTGTAGGCTTGTGAATTGCATCAACATAGATTACTTAGCTAGAGCAGCATGGTCGACATAGGCAACAATGATTAAAAGCACATCATTTGCATGCTTAACATAAAAGGTTCTCTCAGTTGGAATGTTCTCAAAACTATGCGCAATCAGGCAGGCATGTATCTTCTCATGCCAAGGACGTGGTGCTTACTTCAAACCATATAATGACTTTTTCAATGTGCACACTTTGTTTTCATGCCCTTTTCACATAAAACCATAGATCTACAAAGCGTATACTTCTTCATGCAAGTCAACATGCAAGAATGCTATTTTAATGTACAACTGATGTATATTCCAACCACGATGAACTGCAAAGTGAACATGTGCGACAAACACTAGTCATTCGGCATGTAGGAGCAAAGGTCTCATCAAAATGAATTCTTCTTTCTTGAGCATAACCCTTTGCAACAAGCCTACTCATATACCTATCAATTGTTCCATTACGCTTACACTTTAGCTTGTATACCCAATTAATGCCAATGGCCTTCTTGCCACGAGGCAAGTCACATAAAGACTAGGTATCATTTTTCATAATAACATCATATTTTGATTACATGGAAGCCATTCATTTTTTAGGATTTTGTGCTTCATCAAATAAATTAGGCTTATTCTCATTAGAAATACTAGAAGTAGCCATATCATAGCAATTTGATGGAATACAAGCACTATGAGAGCCTAAACAAGTAGGATATGATAGAGATGCATCTAGTTTGCTATCTCTCAAAGTTTGCACCAACCATTTAGGCATAGCCATTCTATCCTCTATATCATTTCTCTTTTCAATAAGCGCATCATGTAAGTCTGCACCACAAATCGAATGATCTACATCATTATGTAAAACATGTAAAGGTTGAGAAATTTCCTCATCTAGAAAGTAATGATCTGCATCTTCATTCTCTTCATGAAAGTAATGTCTCCGTAGCTAGTGCCAAAGAAGGAATCTATAAAGGTAATTGGTTCTAGATGGATTTAAAAAATGAAGAGAAATCCAAATGGTTCTATAAAGAGGTATAAAGCTAGACTTGTGGCTCAGGGTTTTGCACAAACCCAATGAGTTGATTATGAAGAGACTTCTCACCTGTGGCCAAAATGCCAACCATCAAGGTATTGGTAAGCATGGTGGCATCAAGGAACTAGAATATGTACCAATTGGATGTAAAAAATGCTTTTCATAATGGCTGGATTTCAGAGGAGGTTTACATGCTCAACCTCTTTTTTATGAAGATCCAAGCAAGGTAAATTATGTGTGCAAACTAAACAAATCTCTTTATGGATTGAAGCAGGAACCTAGGGCATGGAATCATAGGTTGACTACGTATCTTCAAGATCAAGGATTCATCATGAGTAAAGCAGATACTTCTCTATTTCTCAAGAGAAGTAATTCAAAGGTGATATACCTATGTGTGTATGTTGATGATATCATGCTTACAGGTAGTGATGCCAATGGCATCAAACACATCAAGAATCAACTGATGTAGGAGTTCAAAATCAGTGATCTAGCATCACTAAACTATTTTCTTGGACTTGAATTAGTATATACAAACTCTGGAGTTTATATTATTCAAGGAAATCATGTGCAGGACATGTTGAAGAATTTCCACTTGGAGAATGCCAAGATAGCTAGCATTTCTATGGAGGTAAACAAAAAATTAAGTGCTCATGAAGGTGATTTGCGTGAAGACATTGCAGGATACCAAAGCATAATTGGAAGTTTGAACTATGCAACATTGACAAGGATTGATATTGCTTATGGAGTAAGTGTTTTGAGTCAATTCATGTATAAACCCAGAGCACCTCACTTTGAAGCTTCCAAAAGGACTTTGAAGTACCTCAAAGGTACTCAAAATCAAGGATTATACTTTCCATATACTTCAGATTTAGACATCAAGTTATACTCAAATGCAGATTGGGTAGGCTATAAGGATGACAGGAGGAGTACCTCAGGTTATCTTTGTTTTGTAGGTGAGAAGCCCATTTCATGGTCTTCCAAGAAGCAACGTATTGTTGCTCTATCTTCAATAGAGGCTGAATACAGGGGCTTAGCAAATGCTACACAAGAAGCCATATGGATCAGATTGCTATATTCCGATTTAGGACTACATTCTAACTCACCAATGATCTTTGGAGATAATACAAGTTCTTTACATCTTGTAGCAAATCCTATCAATCATGGTAGGACCAAGCATATAGAAGTTCACTACCACTATGTGAGAGAGAAGCTATTGAACAAGGATATTCAATTGGCATATGTATCAACTAATATGCAATGTGCAGACTTATTGACCAAAGCACTTGATGGTACTAAACTTTGCAAGTTTAAGCTATGATTGGATTGTAGGACATTCAAGAGGATTGATGAAGAAGACCAAGCCAAGATGTTTGGCTTGAGGGGGAGCTATTGGTGAAAATGCCAAGCCTTCACACTTGGCTAGGGCTTTAAGAAGTTATGAGCAAATCCTTGAAGAACCACATGAATCATTGCTTATGTCTTTTTACCATTAACATTTGTAAAAGTCTTTTTGACTTGAAGAAAATCTTGTAAATCCATTAAACTCGTGGACTTAGGAGAGATAACTCCTAGCTTGGAGGAGAACTTTTAGGTAAATCCAAGATTGAATTGGAATTCAAACTTGGAGGCAAAGCATCTATAAAAGGGGATTGTAATCTCGCAGCCTTAGATCCCCCATTACCGAGCATATTCTAGATCAATTGTTGAAGTTGAGAGGATTACACTATAGCCTAATCCTATCACTATCATTGGGCATCTTATTCATGCCAATGATCATGTACAACATTGCTTTATAATACAATATATCATTGATCATGTTCATCTTCTCCTCTGCCATTGTCACTTAGAACATTGTACTTATCTTGCTCACAACTTAGTTATCCCTCCATCATTTTCAATGTTCTATAGCTCATTGGAACCACTCAAATTCTACTACAAGCTATCAAAATATGAAGAAATTTCATTCAGAATTTTGGGAGAAAATTATCTCGAAGTGGTCTCTGGTCATTCTCTACATATCTCCTAAAACGTTGGGGGTAAGCTTCTACTTGGTAAAGACATTTCTCTGAGGCATTTTCCCTTCTTTTATTGATAAATTGGACAGGAACAACTACCAAGGATGGTCCTTGAGGATGAAGACATACTTACAAGGAAGGAGTCTATATGGATACATATCACGAGATGAGGAGATGCCCATTTTCAAAAGCAAAGGACAAAGTTGATCTATAGTAGGTGTAGCAGGAGCCATAGCACAAACATGAACTTGAAGAATATCACCATCTTCAATGCCATTTACATCACCTTGATGAATTGTATTTGCAAGTGTAATATGACGTTCTCAAGACTGCACAATATTCCACAGTCTTTTTGCAACCAATACATGACACATCATATAAGCCCATAATGGTTAATGGGTATTATCGAACTTATCTTGGACATCCAACCTATGGATTACATCCCTATTTTCAGCCATGACCACTAACTAAAATACCCTAATGAAGAAAAAATATGCATATCTCAAAACGTTCAATAGAACTACCGTGTCAAGTTTTGTTAAACATGTAGCACACTTTGAGGAACTTATATTGGCAATCCAAAAGTTTTATACATATTCGGCACAGAAAGATAAAATTGGCTGCATAAGCACTGTGATAGTGCAATTGGAGGCCAAAATGAGCTAAGATCACGAATTCCACACCACAAAGTGAAGGTGTTTTGAACTCTTAATCACCTTGAGTATGGTCACCCATTGTCATATGCTTTTGAGACTCTAATCAGAGGGACATCAACATGCCCTAGTTGAAGTAGTGACTTGGTTTGATACCAACTGTTGGAGTTTGAGGTCTATGATAGCATGAGGAACAAGAAGAAGCTTGGAGCACAACACAAAATACTTTATGTATTACCAAGAGAATCGATAAAAGATAAGTTACCCTTTAGGGTTATAGGCATATATACAAGATGCATGAAGAAAAACCACCTAAAAAGGGAAACCATTGGCTTGGCAATCCTAGTGTGTTCACGCACATCACTACCTATATATATATATATATATATATATATATATATATATATATATATATATATATATATATATCAATAATCTCATGTACTCTTTTGAACCTAGATGCATAATTATTTTTGCTCAAAATTTTGCATAGCAAGATGACATCGAATGTTAGAGCTACTTTAAGATACATACACAAGGATAGTTAAGCCTATGGAAACATATTTTGAATCATCGTCAACATTTTTCCCAATATTAATTTAAGGTATGAAACTTTTGTCTAAATGTATGAAAACACTAGGTGTTAGAGTTGAGCATGAATTTGGATTCTTGTATGGTAGAATAAGCTATATGAAATTTCAAGCATGAAAGAGAGACTTGAAACGTTTTCAAACCATGTGAAATAAATTCATTCATCCAATTGTAAGCATGAACACAGAGCACAAGTCCAAAGTATGTCAACACACACCTTTAACTAAAACCATTCACTTAATCATACCTTGAGATACACATAGAAGATCAAATAGATCTGAAAAACTAATTATAAGATGTTTTAGGTGTGATCAATTTGTTCATATGTTTTGGAATTGAAATGCATATGAATATGCATGTAGACATTAGTTGGTTCTTGAAATTCAACTTATGATGTGTAACTATTATGACCATATATCCTCGAATTTGAACTTAAAAAGAGTTGGGGTGAAGGGATATTTTGAACATGAAAGATTTAAAGCAAGAATATATAAAATATTTATGAACCATTGGAGGACAAAAAAATATAAAGGATTGCATTTCTATGAGCAAGAAGGAAGGTTAACAATTGCATGTGGACAAACAAAAGCATGAACAAATCTTGAAAGCGCACTTGGAAGAAGATAAAGAAGACTATTAGAAGTAAACTCAAGTTAAAGATAAGGGCTATGGAATATTTTATGTATAATTGGATTCAAAGTTTTTGGATGATGATAAAGTTTTTGACCTTGTGAAGGTAAAAAGTTGTGTATCTTAATTTCAGCAAGAACAAAAAAATAGTCAAGATGAGTATGAGAATTATGAACAAGAAGCTAATGAGAGCAATAGAACTTATCTTGAGTAAGAGAATGATACTACAAAGAATAAGAAAGAATTTAGTGAGGTTAGTAGTATAACTAATGAGCATAAAGTTACAAAAAAAGAGAAAGCAATAGTTGAGAAAATCATAAAACACATTGAGAAAAAATGAGGATTTGTGAGCCTGTAAAATAATGGAAAACAGAAGAATAAAAACATATATTTGCAAGAACATTTTGATGAAAATGTACATCATTCTACTATGTTTGTGCATGATAAGCATGTCTACTTGAGATCATTATTCTTCCTTTATGAATTCCTCTACATACTATACTTTGAGTAGGGATTAATCCTTTCCTATATAAATAAAGAATTTGTGAATGTTATAAAAAATTAGGAATGAAGGTTTATACTTTCTTGCAACCCAAAAAAGTAGAAGTTACAAAGTATGTTGTAATAAAATACCTCCTTGGGTAGATATTAACTGATGACTTAAATCCAACAATTCAAAAATCTCAGCCTTCTCTCTCTCTCTCTCTCTCTCTCTCTCTCTCTCTCTCCCTCCCTCTCTTTCTCTCTCTCTCTCTCTCTCTCTCTCTCTCTCTCTCTCTCTCTCTCGTTCTCTTCTTGCTCTCGCGTGTTAATCTCGGCACAAATGTGTCGGGAGAAATCGAACTTTTTTTTATGTGTGTATGTTTCTTTGTGTGTATGTGTATGCATATGTGTGTCTATGCATGTGTATATGTGTGTATGCATCATTATGTGTGTATGTATCTATGTGTGTATGTTTGTGTGTGTGTATATGTGTGTGTGTATGTGTATTGTTGCAATAAAAATGCATGATTTCTTCAAGTTTAAAATAGTATTTTATGAACTAAAGAAAAAAAGGGGCTAACAAACATTTTGATGATGGTACCTAACTCTATCATGGTCTTATAAACTAGTAACATTCCAACAGTGAAACAATGAAGATATCTCTGAATCTGCAGTGCTACCCTTGCTGGATCAGTTTTCCTCTTTATTGTGTTCGAAGAAATGGCAAGAATGGATTTGTGACCTATGCCTTTCAAAGATGTGCTGGAGCATCTTAGAAGGGTCTCCTAGAAAATGAGAAGGGAAAACAAATCATGATGATCGAACTTCCTAGAGTTTTCTTTGTTTTGTCTTACCTCAAAAACCAATTATGTTTTAACAACATTACATTAAAATCAAAACTATAAGAAGAGATCATAACTGTCAAAGATTACCTTTAGCAATTCAATGGGATTACTCTTTGTTGGTGCAGACTGTCGAAATGCATAACTATAAGCTGGTGTTTTGTATTTTTCTCCCTTACAATTAAAAAAATATGATCGGGAGTTTTGTATTTTTCTCCCTTACAATAAAAAAAATATATGAATGGGAGTTTTATATTTTTCTCCCTCACAATTAAAGAAAATATGAATGCGAGTTTATCATCTCCCTGATCAAAAGGTAATTATGAGCACGGGAGTTTACCATCTCCCTCATCAAAAGATAATTATGAGCACGAGAGTTTACCATCTCCCTCATCAAAAGGTAATAATGAGCACAAGAGTTTGACCATCTCTCTCATCAAAAGGTAAGTATGAGCACGAGAGTTTTACCTTGTATGTCATCAAAAAGACTACAAATATGATGCAAACTATGAGTTGAAGTATGATAAAAAGAATAACTGATTTATATATGGTTTTCTTAACTGTGAAATTACTTTGCAGGATGAAGAAAATATATGGTTATGAAATTAATTTTACTCGTATAATTAGGTGTTAAATATTCATCAGGACTTGAAAATGATTTAGATCAAGTCAATGTTGAAGCTTTGAATAGAAAATTCACAATGAAGATGGAGTTGAAGATGCAAGAAGATTGAAGATATAGTTGATTTCATGTCGTATTATTCTATGTTTTTTTTTGAAATTATTTATGTTTTGATTTATGCATGTCATTTGCATTCATATAAAATTAAACTATAGAATCTGGGATGAAGTATATTATTTGATAAAGGGAATCTATTTATCCATAGTAGGAAAAGAGGTACAATTTATATTTCTAGATTTATAGATTGAGTAGGATTTATGATGGATAGAAGGATTTGTAGTTCATTTCAGATAATGGGAGTAATTGTATATGTGTAGGAGCATATTAGTGCCTGATCCTTGTCTGTGGAATCCTAGGTCTTTCTTATACGTGCATTTAGAACCTTAGCTCGGATTAAGGGGTTAATCCTTTCCCCTTCAAAACCAAGAAAGTTGGGAATGTAAAAAAAAAATAGAAAAGAGAAAAAGAAAAGAACAAGAATATTTGATGCATGGAAGTTATACCTTCTTTCACCCCAAAAAGGTATTTACACTCATTATCTACATGAAGATTTACATCATACTTGTATGAAGCATAAAAGATGAAGAAAGCTAGTTGTGGAAAACACATCTAGTGAATAAAATTGGGCAAACAAGGCGGATGTCTATATGAGTAGATTTTGTAGACTTCTTTGACATCTTTGATTGCTCATATGTAAATGCATGTATATAAAGAAACTTGCATTTGAGTGAATGAAAATGAATTCTGTTTCATACTAATTTTTGCAAAGTTTAATAGATGATTAATGTTTTGTTGAATGAAGTGGTTGCTGGTTTAACTTTATAATTTAATATGTTTTCATTAACAGATTGAATTTAAATAAAATTCATGTGCATGTTGCATAAAAGATTGAAAATTTTGATAATTTTAAAAATTTATTTATAAAAGAATTGATACTGTGATATGATTAACTTTCAAGATGATCATCAAGACGCTGCTCCCCTCGATCTTAGTTGGTGCATCCAAAGGACGCACAGGTTTTGTGGGGGTGAATGTCGAAAAGATCTTCTCTCTGGTCTTTGAAAAGAAATGAAGGAAAAATTTATTGAAGATTTTTCTTCCAACTTGGTTACATATAAAATCTTCAAAATATATTTTATATGAGCTTCTGATTTTACCAAAGCACCTCTTGAGTTTTTGCAGGTTCAAAACAATGGAGATATGCATTGAGCAAGAACCTTTAATGGAATTTTTGATTGTGGTGATTCACATTTACAATTTGAATTTCATATGCATCGATGGACCCTTTTAGATTTATGTGACTAGGAAGCAAGAATGTGTGATACTCCATTTATGATCCTCTATTCACTCTTTGATATTAACTTTAGATATTTGATTATGCTATGGTAACCTTAAGCTTATGCCTAAACATATGTGTTCCTTAATTTTTATCATTAAAGCTATCCTTCTGAATCAGCCTCTTTTGACTATAGTCTTTTCTTAGCCTTTTTTGCTTGTATCCCTTGTGAGAAGGCACGGAGATCAATTTATCAAAGATTTGCACAGATGATGAGCAATCAATATAAGGGCATTTTTGAAGGAGGTCAATAGAGATTTTTCTGACACTGTTTGGAGGAAACGCGCATCTGAAGGTAGAGAGAAGGTCCAGATTTATCGAACTCAATCTCCGAGGCATGATAGAAAAAAGATGGACATGAATTTTGAGTCAAAAAGGAAATTCAGATGCACTCAACCCGCTACGCAGAGATGATGATTTTACTCCAAGGCTGTCGGAATCATGCGAATACCAAAGTTAAGTTGCAACAAAAGACATAAGAAAAAATCAGCTGATGATGGTAATATTTCCATTATTAAATCTCTGAATTTCTGAGCCATATTATCTGAGCTTTTATTGTGATCAGATCTTTTGACCCCAATGAATTTTTTATCTGATGATCAATTTTGATCTCAGTTCTCTTAGTTATGCAGTTAATTGTTTTAGAATTTAAGATTAAATGCTTCTCCCAGGAATTCGAGCTTGCACCTGCATATCCACCTATGAATTTACCTGTTCAAAATACTACATCGATTCTAATGAACACTAAGAACTGCCGTGCACATAACCTTGCATAAATTACCATATTTGACTGATGATGCAAAGAAGTTCTTATGCAACTTACTAATCTTTAAGATTAGTAGAATCAATGAACTCGAATCAAGTTTAATGTACTAGAGTTAGTGATGGTAATTCAGAGTCTTATTGATTCTACACTATTTATTTTTCGTGTTCAGAAATTCAATATATATGGCCGAAGATATGAAGTTTTCATTGAATTTAGTGATTTGATTTTGTTTGATACTTAAATCTTTATGTCAGTTAGAGTCTGAGCAGAATCTGCTACTGCATCGTACAATTCTGATTCCATTGTGTGGGAATCCATTTGATTACGTTCTTGATCAGGTAAAATCATTTTCTTAAAATTGAACGTCTAATTTTGATGATATGAAAATGATTGCCTATCAGTGCACTACAATCAGTTGTTTTAGTATCGAATGTACGCTTGTAAATGTTTAAATCACCTTTATTGGTTGTTTCTTATTTTGCGCTCCAACTATATGAACAAATTCATGTAATGCTATAGCATTGATAGCCAACAATATTGGAGTACAATCAAGTATTTCAGCTTTTCTTTATAGAAAGTGAGTTCAGGTTGAGAACAGAATCGCAGAAAATAAAAACGCACTCACAAAGAGGGAAGAGAGAAACTCAGTGCATTTCTGACTGTAGATGGCGTGCACGCAAATAGTAATTGAGAAGGAAGAAGTAAGAGTTAAAGAAACATTTGCATTTAGGTGAAAATGAATGGTTTCTTTTCAATGCCCACACAAATTTTTTCTAATATGTGATATAGATATGTAATTTTCAACTCAATGTGCTGACTCTCATTCAATAGCGGCAAAATTTATGATGCTCTTGATTCATATTATTCATGCCGTCTGAATGCAAAACAAGAATTTATTACATATGAAGCGTGAGGAATTCTAATTGGAATAAAGTAACTGAGTTTATGTATTTAGTTGGAAACTTCAAATTACAGATGTGTAATCATTTCTTTCTCTTTCTTTTTTTTCTTTTTGTTGATTTCCAAACTTTATGTAATTGATTTTTGTGATGCATGTGAATTTGATAACCTATAATATAGCTTTATTGCTGTTATTACTAACTTATTCTCACGTTCAAAACGCTCCTCATAGGTTGGAAAGCTTTTGTTTTTTGTAGAATTCAAAAATAGTGAAACTATTGAATATCTATTTTGTCAACGAATTGAAACTTTAAGAGAATTCAATAGTTTCTATGAAATAATGTCAATAGGAAAGGAGAATTCATATGATTGAATTATCAAATATTGCCTGAATATATATAATATATACTTTGACGATGTTTTGATTAGAAAATCATTAAAATTTCAGTTGTGACTCATCAAATTACCTTAAAGATAAAGATATTATTGGTTAAAAATATTCATGTTTGTGGTGCTCCAAGTGGTGTACCACGTGGTATACCTACATCTGATGTACTCGTCCTATGAGTAGAAGTGAGCGACACAACGTCTGTTGCACTATCTCCACAAGAGGCGCCCCCTCCAAACCTACCTCTAGATCCATTCCTAGAACCTTTTGCTCCACAGTGTGACCTTGACCTAGGAGATGGGCCAGAACGTGTATCTCACTGAGGTGTCGAGCACATAGGTCTACTACTAGAGCCAGTAGGGGATGACTGAAAAGATGATCATGATGGAGTCATGAAGCTAGGAGACATACCTCCGACTGGAGTAGCAGCACCCGGAGGAGTAACGCTGATAGGAGTGACATCGACAGGATTGACACTCACAGGACTGAGGCCGGCAGGAGTGGGATTGACAGGAGTGAGGCCGCCAGGAGTGAGCTCGGGGGAGTGCTACCACGAGCCATCCAATCCTGTGACACAGCGATCATATACACGAGAGGTACCTAAGAGATGAACTCTAAGAATTGCTCCTCTGTCATGGAATGTGGAGTGACTGGAGAACTATCTCCCATCTTGCTCTCTAACAAAAGAACTTAAACAATTAGCATATGATAATAAAGCTGATATAGAGAAATGGTAGTATACAAAAAAACCTAGCAAAAACAAAAAACAAAAATTAGTATGTACAAGTATTTGATTCAAAGCTCCTCTATTCTAATAATATATATATATATATATATATATATATATATATATATATATATATATATATATATATATATATATATATATATATATATATATATATATATATATATATATACATATATATATATATATATATATATATATATATATATATATATATATATATATATATATATATATATATATATATATACATATATATATATATATATATGTGTGTGTGTGTATAAGTATATGTGTATGTATGTGTAAATAGCCTGAAAACCCTAATCATATTTTATCTATTTGACGTTAAAGGAACTTTAAAATCGTAATTTTAGATATTTAATTATATATATTTAATTAAAACACTAGCTATTTTCATATTTATTTATCAATACAGAAATCGTATATGTGTACATGTGTGTATGTATGTGTGTGTGTGAATGTATGCATGTCTGTATATGTGTATGTGTGTCTATGTATGCATGTGTTAGTATATGTGTATGTGTGTGTATGTATGCATGTGTGTGCATGCATTCATGTGTGTATGTGTGTGTGTGCATGCATGTGTGTATGTATGTATGTGTGTGTGCCTCTGTGTGTGTGTACGCATGCATTTGTGTATATGTGTGTGTATGTATGCATGCATGTGTCTATATGTGTGTATGTATGCATGTGTGTACATATGTGTGTATATATATGCATGTGTGTACATGTGTGTGTGTATGTATGCATGTGTGTATATGTGTATGTGTGTGTGTATGCATGTGTATATGTGTGTATGTATGCATGTGTGTACATATGTGTATGTATGTGTGTGTGTATGCATGTGTGTATATGTGTGTGTATGTATGCATGCATGTGTGTATATGTGTGTATGTATGTGTGTGTGTATGCATGTGTGTATATATGTGTGTGTATGAATGTGTGTATCTGTGTGTGTGTGTGTGTGTGTATGTGTGCGTATGCATGTGTATATGTGTGTGTATGCATGTGTGTGTATGTATGCATGTGTGTTTGTGTATATGCATGCATGTGTGTATATGTGTGTGTATGTATGCATGCATGTGTGTATATGTGTGTATGCATGTATGTGTATGTATGTGTGTATATGTATGTGTGTATGTATGTGTGTATGCATGTGTGTGTATGTGTGTATATGCATATGCATATATAAGTGTGTTTATGTATGTGTGTATGTATGTGTGTGTGTATGTATTCATGTGTGTATATGTGTATGTGTGTGTATGCATGCATGTGTGTATGTGTGTGTATGTATGCATGCATGTGTGTATATGTGTGTATGTATGCATGTGTGTACATGTGTGTGTGTATGTATGCATGTGTAAATGTGTGTGTATGTATGTGTGTGTGTGTATGTATGCTATATCTTCCTATCTCTATCTTCCTCTCTTTCATCTCTCTTTATCTCTCTCTCTCTCTCTCTCTCTCTTTCTCTCTCTCTTTATCTCTCTATTTCTCTATCTGTCTTTCTCTCTCATCTCTCTCTCTCTTCTCTCTCTCTCTCTTTATCTCTATATCTCTCTCTCTCATCTCTCTCTCTTTCTCTCTCTATCAATAGAGAATAAAACAATCACTTACACGTATGTCCCTCTTTTGGATCCTTGTCATCAAAGCATAATGTATATCAACTATCGTCGAATTCCAAAGAATGGATGCCAAAAAACTTCTACAAAATCAAAGAGAAGAGAAATTATAAGGCCTAAAGCATAGAGAAAGAAAAAGGCTAAGAGTATGTGCACTACTTACCAAGATGTGAGATCTAAACAGAGAGAGAGAGAGAGTGTGTGTGTAGAGAGAAAATGTTGAGTTTTTCTCTTGGGTTCTAGATATGTTTAAAACACGGCCTCCATATATGCGTCGGTATGAGCGTCGATAATTTCTAGTAGATTACAAATGCTTATACTGACGCTTATACCTATGAATATACGGATGTTCATACTAAAACCCATACCGGCGGTTGCAAAACATCCCGATGATCTATTTTAAACGCTCATACCGATGGTCACTTGATCGAAGGGCTCTCAAACTTATGAGGTGAAGCAAGTATATGTAGAATTGTTGTTTTGCCTAAGATCTCTCTTATTGTCTCCCTTTGTCTGTGTTTCTCTCTTTCTACATCTTTCTTTCTATTATACACATATATACACATATATATATGCATATACATACACACACATATACACATGCATACACACATGCACATACCTACATATACACATATACATGCACATACACACATATACACACGAATCCTGGGCTTGGTTTTATTTTACGGACGTCCTTATGCATGAACAGTAGCCACATAATGCCTTCATTTATAAAAAATGTTATTATGAAAGTATTATTATAATTAATACAAATGTAGCATATGATCTCATTACATAAATTTGTAATTAACGTTTTCCAACAAACTTTAAAATTACTCTTACAAATCTCATTGCTAGCGGAGTGCTTCTGTCATGGGAGCTGGACGTAAGACCGAAACATACAAAGGCCTTCATTCTCCTTCCTCTCGGGCTAGTGGTCCTCCTTCATCACCGATCCCGTTCTTGAACCTTCCGACGGGGGAGCTTGCTGCTGTGATTTTTGGTTATGACCATGCGACTTACAATGAATGTGTCACACAACTTCTGTTTGGTATACTTTATCTATCCTTTTACTTTCTATCAGAGATATACGTCTCTTCCTTTAAACCATAATGCATCATATCATGGTTTGGATTTCTCATTTTGAGATTCCATTGTGCTTTTGATAGTATGTTTTTCCACGTCCTAGTCATATGGACACCATTTCCTTCTGTGACCTTATCTCTCTCTCTCTCTCTCTCTCTCTGTCTCTCTCTCTCTCTCTCTCTCTCTCTCTCTCTCTCCCTCCCTCGACATATTACTGCATGTTCATGTGTGTGCATGTTTTTGGTATCACTTTCGTGTGAATGCAGAGAAGAATGCTGAATCTAAAGCTTACTTGGAATCTTAGGCTTGGTTTTATTTTACGGACATCCTTATGCATGAACAGTAGCTTGATCATTAGCTTTTGTGCATGTCCAGGCCTTCGAGCTTCTCATATCAGCTATGTAAAGAATATCTGACGAGGGATGCCACTATTTTTGTTTAATTACATTGTTAAAAGGTTGCATGGTATTTCTGAGGCAGACAACTATGGAGAGATGAACATCAATCCATATGCCTAGACTGATGGGAAGCAGAAGACACTGTTTCGAGCTCAGGTTCTTTGCTTAGATTTAATAATCTCTGATATTACATTAGGTCACTGTCTGAGGCGTGATTAGGTTTTGTTTTCATGTAGACATGCGTACGGTTGAGATGTCAGTGTGCACCATTGACAAAAAGCATATACAAGGGAGCATTAGCAGTGAATTATGTGAATTATTCATAGGAGAAAATCCTATTTGAGTTAAATCATGTGCAGACAGATAAGATTATATCTCTTTTCATAAGAAACTCGTTGAGTGTCAATAGACAGGTTGTGGATTTACAACATGGGTCCATGTGAGGGGACAAAGGAGAAGATGTTGATGGTTGCAGGCTCGAATGTTCACTAATATGTGGGCTTTTGGACAACATATTAAAACATAGGATTCTAGTATTGTTGCTTCTTTCAAGCAAGTATCATGTGATAGCTCAAAAGACACGAACCTTATAGATAAAGAACTTTGTTACATAGGAACTATTGTTGGTATCTACAAAAATTCATTTCGTACATTCAAATAGGTAGAAAAACTTTTATAATTTTTATGATAGAGTTAGTTATTTTTTTAACCACCTAATAATGGGTTTTGTTGTTATATATTTTTTAAGCAATATGAACTTCTTCAAGAAGTTTTTTATATGTTCTGATTTCATCTCTTAAGTACATGTCCTTCAAGCCAACATTGAACCCTGTTTGGAAAAGCCATTCATGGAGAACATTTTGAAGGCATGTTAGGAACTGAAGAGAAGTTTCAGTCCCTTTTTGGTAGCAAAGACTTGGGATAATTCCTGTATGGCAATGTGTTAACCATTATTACCAACAGGACACTGCATTATCTCGCTCTCATGCACAACTACGCTGTTTAAATATGTGTACTCTACACCAAGGGGAAAGTTCATATTTAAGACCTGTATCCCTATCCACAAAGAAGCTTTTATACGTGCTGCCTTAATTATTGTAGGCCTAGGAGTAGGACAGTCACAATACATATTTAACATTTGAATTTCATGTTTGAGCAGCCAAAAATGATTTTCTAAAATCAAATGGCTTGAAAGGATGCCATCCTGAGATAATTTCAGTAAAGCTTGGTCTCCTTGGGTAGATATTAACTGATGACTTAAATCCAACAATTCAGAAATCTTAGCCTTCTCTCTCTCTCTCTCTCTCTCTCTCTCTCTCTCTCTCTCTCTCTCTCTCTCTCTCTCTCTCTCTCTCTCTCTCTCTCTCTCCCTCTCTTGTTCTCTTCTTGCTCTCGCGTGTTAATTGTCAGACATTGGTCTACAGAGACCATTCCATGTGTGTGTGGGACCTTGGCTAACTAGCCCTCGTCCCACACACACATGGAATGGTCTCTGTAGACCAATGTCTGACAACATTGGTCTAAAGAGACCATTCCATGTGTGTGTGGAACGAGGGCTAGCTAGCCAAGGTCCCACACACACATGGAATGGTCTCTGTAGACCAATGTCTGACATTAATCCCAACACAAATGTGCCGGGAGAAATCGAACTTTCTTTTTTATGTGTGTATGTGTCTATGTGTGTGTATGTGTCTTTGTGTGTATGTGTATGCATGTATGTATGCATATGTGTGTGTATGCATGTGTATATGTGTGTATGCATCATTATGTGTGTATGTATCTATGTGTGTATGTTTGTGTGTGTGTATATGTGTGTGTGTATGTGTATGTGTTGCAATAAAAATGCATGATTTCTTCAACTTTAAAATAGTATTTTATGAACTAAAGACAAAAAGGGGCTAACAAACATTTTGATGATGGTACGTAACTCTATCATGATCTTATAAACAAGTAACATTCCAAGTGTCAAACAGTGAAGATGTCTCTGAATCTGAAGTGCTACCCTTGTTGGATTAGTTTTCCTCTTTATTGTGTTCGAAGAAATGGCAAGAATGGATTTATGCCTATGCCTTTCAAAGATCTGCTCGAGCATCTTAGAAGGGTCTCCTAGAAATTGAGAAGGGAAAACAAATCCTGATGATCGAACTTCCCAGAGTTTTCTTTGTTTTATCTTACCTCAAAAACCAATTATGTTTTAACAACATTACATTAAAATCAAAACTATAAGAAGAGATCATAACTGTCAAAGATTACCTTTATCAATTCAATGGGATTACTCTTTGTTGGTGCACACTGTCAAAATGCATAACTATAAGCTTGTTCAATCAATGATGTCACGGCGAGTACACCAACAGGCTCTGAACCAAGGCCAGGACTCTACGGATCCTTTGATTTCCACTTTGCCTCATCGATCTTCTCCAAAACTTCATAATTGAATAGTATTACATGATTGTCTGTTCGTGTCCGAACAGAATCATCATATGCTAAATACACTTACCTTAACCCATACATACATTTTCGAGAACGTTCTCTAGGCCCCTCAGCTCCATATTCTTTTCCAAGCTTTCGAGAAGACACTAAATGATAAAGGAATTCTTTGGAGGTTAAACCATCTAAAAAGCAAGAATGAATTATTGCCAAACCATTATGAAAGTCAAAAAAGAACAACTCCTCTCCGTTTACAGACTATAAACCCAAGCATGCACACTGTTGTATCAAGTTTGACAATGATCCTTTGCTTCCAGCCCTTATCATTTCCATCATGGAATTGGATGGACAGCTATGCCTCTCAACAACGGTTGGTATTTCCCCAAGAACACATTGAAATTCACAAATTGTTGATCTTCTAGCACTGATTTCTTCAACTAAGCTAAGAAAATTTTCTTGTAACCATAGTCAAGGATATCACTATGACATGGATTGCTAAAAGTCCTTGGAATGAGTTCCTCTTTTCGTGACAAGACTAATCGGATCTACCTTTCCAAAGTGAGAGCTCTCTGAGAAGACAATCTGCCATCATCTACAGCAATATAAACTTCTTTAAGAAGTTTTTTATATGTTCTGATTTGAGTTGTTAAGTGCATTTCTTTCAAGCCAACACTGAACCCTATTTGGAAAAGCCATTCATGCAGAACATTTTGAAGGCATGTTAGGAACTGAAGAGCAGTTTCAGTCCCTTTTTGATAGCAAAGACTTGGGACAATTCCCGTATGGCAATCTGTTAACCATTTATTGCCAACAGGATGCTGCATTATCTCGCTATCATGCACGACTACACTACCTAAATATGTGTACTCTACACCAGGGATACATGTCATATTTAAGACATGTATCCCTGTGTGAGTGCATGTGTATGTGTGTGAATGCATCATTATGTGTGTATGTGTGTATGCATCTGTATGTGTGTATGCATGTGTATGTGTGTGAATGCATCATTATGTGTGTATGTGTCTATGTGTCTATGTGTGTGTATATGTGTGTATATGTGTGTGTATGTGTGTGTGCGTCTACGTGTATGTGTGTGTGTCTGTGAGTGTGTATCTATTTATGTGTGTGTATGTGTATATGTGTGTGTATGTGTTTATGTGTGTATGTGTATGCATGTATGTATGCATATGTGTGTGTATGTGTGTGTATGCATTATGTATGCATACATGTGTGTAGATCCCTCTCTCTCTCGGACTTGGTTGAGCTTTGCTACCGACAGTGTGTTCAATTTATGGTTTCGGTCTGCTAGTAGTGATGAACAGAATAGAGTAACACCTTAAAAAGAAGATTATGGAAGGAGAGGGTTCAGATCTTCAATTTCCGCATTAGCTACAAGGAACAGAGCCAGGACCGAAAGGCTACAAAGAGAAAGGCATCAACACCGGCTCTATTTTTTCCAACAGAAGAAATTGATTGCGTGAGAGATGAACCCCTTGTCAATAGAGCTGCTCATCGATTGGGAGCTAGGAAGGAGCGCAGACCTAAGAGAGAGGATTAACAGGATATGAGTGATTACTAGATGTAATGGGAGTTGCCCTGCAGGAGTACGCAATAGGCATAGCAGATGTTGAGTGTGGAAGTAAGCGATGAGCTTATTTTATCTCCGGGATCAGAGTTCTTGGTCGTATCTCTGTCATGAATAAAGAGGGTGGCAGTGGGCATGAGTAGCTCTTGGATATGGTGCAGATCTCCAACGGAATGATAAGAGGAAATCTCTCACTCTCTCCCTCTCCTCTCACATCTCTCTCCGCCCTCCGCCCTCCTCACTCCGCTCTCCGCCCTCCTCACTCCGCCCTCCGCCCTCCTCACTCCACCCTCTGCCCTTACTCCTCCCCTCCTCTCTCTCTTTCTCTCTCTCTCTCTCTCTCCCCTCCCGCTCTTCCGCACCCGCCACCCGCATGAACCTCCCCTTCCGCATCCGCCACCCGCCACCCACATGAACCCCCTTCTCCCTTTCTCTTTCTCTCTCTCTCTCTCTCTCTCTCTCTCTCTCTCTCTCTCTCTCTCTCTCTATTTCTCTCTCTCTCCTCCCCCCGTCCCTTCTTCCTTCTCTCTCTCTCTCTCTCTTTCTCTCTCTCTCTCTCTCTCTCTCTCTCTCTCTCTCTCTCTCTCTCTCTCTCTCTCTCTCTCTCTCTCTCTCTCTCTCTCTCTCTATTTCTCTCTCTCTCCTCCCCCCGTCCCTTCTTCCTTCTCTCTCTCTCTCTCTCTCTCTCTCTCTCTCTCTCTCTCTCTCTCTCTCTCTCTCTCTCTCTCTCTCTCTCTCTCTCTCTCTCTCTCTCTCTCTCTCTCTCTCTCTCTCTCTCTCTCTCTCTCTCTCTCTCTCTCTCTCTCTCTCTCTCTCTCTCTCTCTCTCTCTCTCTCTCTCTCTCTCTCTCTCTCTCTCTCTCTCTCTCTCTCTCTCTCTCTCTCTCTCTCTCTCTCTCTCTCCCCGCCCGCTGTAGTTCCCCGCCTCGCCTCCGCCTAGCTCCCCTCACCCCGCCCGCTGTAGTCCCCCGCCCCCGCTGCATTCCTCCCCCGCGCCCCGCTGAAATCCACCGCCCCCCGCCACCCGCCCAATTTCCCCCCCGCCCCGCTGCCCTCCTCCCCCGCCCCCGCTGCCATCCTTCCCCGCCCCCCGCTGCATTCCTCCCCCCCGCCCCGCAGAAATCTCCCGCCCCCGCCACCCGCCCAATTCTCCCCCGCCACCCGCCCAACATCCCCCGCCCGCCCAGTTTCCCCCACCCGCTGCCCTCCACATCCCCCGCCCCCGCTCGCTCATCTGCATCCCCCCCCTTCACTCTTTACACGCATGCGCCCCCTCACCTTTTACACATATGCTCAATCACCACACATACACATGCGGCCCACACCCACATGCACACACACATACCCTCATCCACCCACACCACACATGCACAACCACACATATACACAGACACATCCATGCACACACACACATCCTCACATGTACTCACACACACAAACACATGCACACACCCATACACACGTGCATACACACACAATTACACACTCGCACACACGTACATTCACGCACACACTCACATGCATAATTACACATGCATACACACACAATTACACACATGCACACACACCTACCCTCATTCACACACGCGCACCCACACACACAAACACATGCACACAGTCACTCACAATCACAATCACATAGGAACAATGCAGAATTCCGGAGGCAATTCTTCAATCCTGGCCATCTCAAGAGATGACAGATATGGAGTCATAAAGAGGACATTTCTTGGAAGTAAAACGGGAAATGATGATCTTGAGGTGGGGATTATTCGGCCAACTCTCTTTGACCTGTTTGAACGGGATTCAAGGAGCAAAGTCAAAAGGTTGTAAAGGTTCTGTTACAGAGAGTGCACCGTGATGGAGAAGGGAGTGTGCCCCATTTAGTCCGTCTGAGTTCCGTGGCTCAAAAAAAAAAATTCATCAAATACAAGCTTGATGAGTCTGAGGATGCAAATGAGTACTTCGAGCCAGCTTGGAGATGACCTTTCAAATTAAAGTATTACTTGAGGCTCTAGGAATTGTAAAGTTACAAGTAAAATCTACCCTCCCTTTCTCACACTCAAGAGGAGTTTCTAAATCACCGGCAATGCAAAATAAGGGTCTCAATTTGACTACAAAAGAGGTATGGGATGAAAGTGTGCAGGATAAAATTGGAAGCAGGGAATAGTTTCTTGCCACCAACCATTCACGGTGACTACCTACTTTTGTGGATCCAATTCAAATCAAGGGAATATTTGACCTACCCCCCAATTCGGACATTCCACCGGCGCGTGATCAATGGACGTGAAGTTTCGGCAAGGCTCTTGGCCTATTGGGGCCTATAAAAACAAGGGATTTGTGCTATTTGGGGTACATTTTGTCACTGAGAGTACACTGTACGCACACCTTTTGGTACATTTTTGGAGTTACTTTGACGCGAGTATACGTGCAGAAGTTCTCTCTTGCACTTGGTGGTTTCAAGCCTATTGTAGGAGCTACTCTGTAGTGTGGATACAGAGGGTAGGCTTCTCAGTGGAGGGCTATGAGCACTATAGTGTAAGAGAGTGTCTTGGAGTTTCTTTCTTTTCTGTGAGACCTATTGGTGTTAAGCTCTATTCTCTCGAGCAATTCCTTCATCATTTGTATTGATCTGTATTTATCTGCATAGAGTACCGGGAAGCCCTGAGCATTAGTTTTTGAGCATTTCCTTGACAAATCTTGTAATCATCTAAACCGAATCAAGAAGTGTATGGTCTTCCTTGGTCAATAGTTGTTCATATTTTCTGAAGTATGTACCACTCTGTGCAATCAGTGTTATCTACCTGCTCACGGAAATGTTAAAGGGTATACTTCCCTAAAGAGAACCCCCCTTGAGTAGGTGATGTACTGGACGTGGTTAATTTTCATTCTCTACTTTTGTTAAAAGCGGATACCCCAGTACCTCCTCTACAATTTGGCACGCACGGTGGGACCTTTGCATTTCTGTGAGAGGTATTTGCCCTATTACACTTGCGAATAAGTACATGACCCATACACGAGTAGATAAGGAGTCTCTTTGTGTTCAGAGGAGTCTTAACAAGTTAGCAATAGCCACGGCTTGTGAGTCTACCTCCCCTCTGCCTTCCCTAAATTTGTCCATTGACTTGGGTGCGACACCATTGTCAAAAGAAGGGTATAGGAGAACTCTAGATTTCTCCTCAGATACGTCAGAAGAGACACCGGTCCAAATGGAGGATCTTTCTCATTTGCTCTCCAGGCTCAACATCAAGTTCCCTACCTTCAAGGGACATGCTTATGAGGATGCTGATGATCATGTGAGAAGATTCATCTCTTTATGTCGTGGGCGAGGTCTGCAGAATAGGGAAGATGCAATGCTAGCACTTTTTCCATCCACATTGGAGGGTCTTGCAGATAAATGGTACAGTCAGTATGCAGATAGCCATTTCACTACATGGGAGGCTTTGAAGGCGGCTTTCTCACAAACATTCAGACCGAGTGATTCTTCGGAAAGAGCTCTAGATCAGCTAGAGAATTTGAAGCTAAGACCAGGTGAATCTTTTCATGAACTTCACACTAGAACAAAAGCACTTGTTGCACGTCTGCCACATGCTCTAGGTGACTTTTTGGTTAAAAAGTGGATTGAGAAGGCCCTGCCAAGGTCATCTCAGCAGAAGCTTCGAGAGTCTCTTAGATTGGATGTGACCCTCAATGATTTTGTTGCAGCGGCATCACGCATTGAAGAAGCAAGGCAACATTTTGAAGGGGATACACAACAAAAGTATGCTGCAGATCTGGATCCTATTGAGCAACTAAGGAGGGAACTGGAAGCATTGAAGATGCAACAAAATCAACAAGAAGAGAAGGTCTTGCCACCACTGCGTCGCACTGATGATGAAGTAGCTCAACTTCGCCAAGAGTTAGAAGATTTGAGGACTACTCAAGATATTAGGAGACAAATTTGGTGTACAATCTGTGACAACAATGGACATTCCAATGCTAATTGTCCCAATAAGATAAGCTGTCAATTTTGTGGGAAGGATGGTCATGAAGCCAGAGATTGCTATTACCTCAAGGGTACACAGCAGAGAGGTAACCCTCAAACTTTGGATTCATACTATGCTAGCACTTCAAATACATCTAATAGAGAGGAGAATAGGCTTGCAAAGCCTAGATATAATAGACCTTTGATGTGCTATCGTTGTGGTGAGTACGGCCAGATGCAAAATAGGTGTTCCCTTCTAGAAGATGCACCTCCTTGTCAACATTGTCCAGAGGCCAAGGATCATTATACCAAAGATTGCCCAAGAGGTCATCCTGCTCCAATTCACATGATTGCAGTCTCCCCACCAGTAGAAGGTATGACTGCTCAATCTTATGTTGTTTCATCGTCGTCCATGCCAATGATGACTAGAGCCAGGCAAGCGGCAGTAGCCCATAAGGAGGAACAACAAGGGATCAAAGATAGAGATGCAGAAAAGAGGGTGGGATGGAAGGACCAAGAAGACATGGAAGAGGCTTATGAGAGGGTGACTACTTTGCTAAAAGATCAACCAACAAGTACTCCTGAAGACAAGCAAGAAGTGAACATTGAGGAAATCTTGAAAGGTATTCATCATAAGATTAGTTTGTACCAACTCATAAAGATGGATTCTAAAGTAAGAAGTGACATGTTGAAGATTATACATTTTGCATGCTTATGCCCACCTCCTAGCATAGATGGTTTTATGGTGGACTTCCCTCCTGCACCCCTAGCTGATTATCAGAGCTCGAGATTATCCGTTTTCATCAAGGAAGAAGCTCTCACAGGTGTTATTATAGATGGAGGTTCCGGCATCAATTTGATGCCTGATTTCACTATGAGGAAACTAAGGCTGAATCCCACAAAGGCAGCACCCTTCACAGTCACCTTGGCAGATCAACGACGCGTTGCACCAGTGGGCATTGTCGAAAAGGTACTTATGATAGTGCAGGGTTGTCATTTTGTTTTAGACTTTGTTGTTATTGCCCTGCCTCAGGAGACCTCATACCCTCTACTCTTGGGAAGGCCTTGGTTAAGGCAAGCAAAGGCTCTACAGGATTGGGGAAAGAACAAGTTATGGATTTCCACATGTACTAACAATCAATTACAGATACATTTGGAAGAAGGATCAGACATCAACAAGGCTACTGGGTATACAATGGAAACTCAGGTGACGCCTTCAGAAGATGATGCCTTATTAACTTGGATGAGGGGAAGTGCAGAATGCGGCATAGTGGAGATATGTGAAGTAAATGAAGATTTTTCAGAAGCAACACAAGGAGGTCGGGAAGAGGAAAAAACTGATGTTTTTCATTTAAACAATATAGAAAAGAGTAAGCAAGGAAGTCAAGCTTATCTTTTGCAGGCACCTCCCAAAGGACAGAAACCTCTAATTGAGTCAGATAATCAAAATTCAACACTCAGCACCACTATGATGGTATGTAAGGAGAAGGCAGGTGAACATGAGGAATTGGATGATTTTATGCTTGCAGGACCAGAAAGTGACAAAAATGTGCCTGCATCTGAGGAATCTAATTGTGACCTTCAAGAACTCCCATTCTCAAATATACCTTTAGGATGGATAAAGGAACAGATTGTGGATCATAAATTAAACTTTGCTCCTGCATACAGTGGAGAGGAATTTTCAAGTGAGTCCAACTCTGAAAAGTTTGTTCAAGAAGTAAATCTTGGAGATAAAGAGAATCCTTAGATAGTTCACTTGGCTGCCTGGTTATGGCACTACCCCTCTTTACTGTAGAAGGTAACTTCCCTACTTTTTGCCTATAAAAGTGTCTTTGCATGGTCCTATAAAGACCTAACAGGGATACCAGAGGAGCTGGGATTACACCGGATACCCTTAGTGGAAGGAGCTTCACCTGCAAGAAGTCGGCCTTACCGACTTAATCCAAAGTATGCAAAAGCAGTGAAGCTAGAAATCAGAAAACTGGAAGAGGCAGGTATTATAGTTCCTGTAGAACACTCATGGTGGCTTTCTTCCATGGTCATTGTACCAAAGAAAAACGGAAAAATAAGAGTATGTGTTGATTTTTGTGCCTTGAATAAGCTAACTATTCAAGATGGCTTTCCTCAGCCATTCACAGAGCAGGTGCTTGAAGAAGTAGCTGGACACTCTCTATACAGTTTTCTTGATGGGTTCAGTGGCTACAATCAGATAGCCATTCATCCTGAAGATAGAGACAAGACGGCTTTTGTTACTCCATGGGGCACATATGTTTATACCCGTATGGCTTTTGGCTTGAAAAATGCACCAGCATCCTTTAATAGGACCATGTATCTCATACTAGGGAAATGGTTAACCTCATTTCTGCGCATTTTTATGGATGATTTTTCAGTATTTTCAGGAACAGACAAGAGGGCAATAGTTCAAGATTTCAATAACCATTTGGAGAATTTAAAAGAAATCTTTGAGCAGTGTCTCAAAACAGGTTTGAAATTAAACCCTGCAAAATGTCATTTTTTGGTCACTAAAGGCACTCTCCTTGGCCACATAATCTCAGTAGAAGGGATAACTGTTGATCCGGCAAAGATCACTGCTACTCTCTCCATGCCGATTCCTCGAACTCCAAAGGAGGTACAAAGCTTTTTAGGCCATGCAGGATATCATAGACGGTTTATCAGAATGTATTCGGAAATAGCTAAGCCTTTATCCAGGCTTACAAGTAAGAACGTCCCTTTCTCATGGACTCCTGAAGCTGAGAAAGCATTTTGCGAATTAAAGTTAACACTATGTACTGCCCCACTTTTAACTGTTCCTAATTGGTCATTAGAGTTCCATGTACATACAGATGCCAGTCTCCATGCAGTTGGAGCAGTCTTGGCTCAATCATCATCACATAAGGTAGACCAACCTATCGTCTATGCTAGCAGATTGCTTACCAAAGCAGAAAGAAACTACAGCACTACCGAAAGGGAAAGTTTGGCCATCGTGTTCGCTCTTCAAAAATTTCGGCATTACCTCTTAGGTATGCATTTTATTGTCATAATTGATCATCAGCCTTTGAAGTACCTGATTAACAAGCCCAGAGTAGCTGGAAGGGTTTGGCGATGGCTATTGTTATTTCAAGAATTTGATTTTGATATTCATATTAAGCCAGGGAAAGAACACTATATGGCGGATCAGGTATCATGAACTGCTCTGAGTGAACAAGCAACAGGTATTGATGATGAATTGGTAGATAGTACTCTTTTTCTGGTTACAATGCAGACTGATTGGTATAATGAAATTCTTGAGTTCCTCTCCAGCGGAGAATTTCCCAAACATCTGACAGCATTAGAAAAGAGGAAATTACTCTTTAAGTTCAAATCTTGCTCGCTCATAGATGGAAATTTATATAAATATTATCATGACGGTATCTTAAGAAAGTGTGTTTTTCCAGAAGAAGTAAACTTTTTGCTTGAGGTAGCACACAACGAAGGGCATATGAAGGGAGAAGAGTTGGCTCACAAGATTATCCA